>CALYLW010000137.1:1325210-1376658 GCA_944989445.1 Ampullaceana balthica | reverse complement strand
TGAGCTATTGGAGTAGCTCACGGAGGCCTTATTGGTGAGCTATTGGAGTAGCCCACGGAGGCCTTATACGTGAGCTATTGGAGTAGCCCACGGAGGCCTTATTGGTGAGCTATTGGAGTAGCCCACGGAGGCCTTATTGGTGAGCTATTGGAGTAGCCCATGGAGGCCTTATTGGTGAGCTATTGGAGTAGCCCACGGAGGCCTTATTGGTGAGCTATTGGAGTAGCTCACGGAGGCCTTATTGGTGAGCTATTGGAGTAGCCCACGGAGGCCTTATTGGTGAGCTATTGGAGTAGCCCATGGAGGCCTTATTGGTGAGCTATTGGAGTAGCCCACGTAGGCCTTATTGGTGAGCTATTGGAGTAGCCCACGGAGGCCTTATTGGTGAGCTATTGGAGTAGCCCATGGAGGCTTTATTGGTGAGCTATTGGAGTAGCCCACGGAGGCCTTATTGGTGAGCTATTGGAGTAGCCCACGGAGGCCTTATTGGTGAGCTATTGGAGTAGCCCACGGAGGCCTTATTGGTGAGCTATTGGAGTAGCCCCACGGAGGTCTTATTGGTGAGCTATTGGATGAACCACCTGGAACAAGATGATAATTGAGTTTACAATGTAGTGAAAACGTTCTGAGATGTACACATGAATGTAGGCGATTGATTACTTTTAAATATTTTATGTTTCTGGGATAAATTTTACCTTAATTTTTTTTCTTTGTTGTGTTTATTTTTGTTGCTGTCCAGCGGAAATCGAGTTGACCGCTAAGTTTTGGAATTATAAATATGACGTCAATTTGGAGAATTTAAAATGTTGTTTTTATCTCGAAGAACAATTTTATCTTAATTAGTGCCTATTTTTCTCCCTTATTGATTTTTCTGAACAAATTTCCTAATTGGTCATTAATGCATGTTTTTTTATAACTGAAAATGTATCGTGTTTTTTTTAAAATATCTTGTATATTATTTTCCTTTCAGTATCAAGCGGAACCAGAGATGTCCTTGATCTTGAGCACCGTGACATTTCGGTAAGAAGTTCTAAGCGTCATTACCGTGCTAAACAGCGCGAAAATCCCCCCTAAGACATTTTAGGCAATGAATGAAAAAATAATTCACTAGAAAATGTTAGTAAACAAAATCTGGTGTGTTATAATTATCTCTTATCAGCGATGGTTGTGCGAGAGACTGTCTCGTTGAATCGTGTTTTGTTACATTCCCTCCATCTGTCCTCGAGTGTTTGTTTCCGATCACTGACTGCCTTTAAAACTTACGCAGATGAGGTGGTACGACAGAGCCCCTTCGAAAATGGCCAGGACCAGCGACGACAGCGGCCTGGATGGATCCGCCGATGACCAGATCCACTATCTGGGCGGCTACCACCACGGCACGCCCTCGATACCCCTGCCGTTCTCCGGCGGCGCCCCTGTGTCCAGCAGCGACATCACCATCAAGCAGGAGTACCACGTGTCTCCGTCTCGCATCAACGGGGAGGCCCACAGCGGAAGCGGCGCCGCCTACCCCATGGGTATGTACTTAAGTATGTGAACTTTTATGGATATGTTATACATCTTCATGTTAGTGTGTTTCTTTCTTTTTTTTTGTTGTTGTCGTTTTTGGAAATCTATTGTTTAGGGTAAGAGCGTGGGTGATTAGGTTATAGTCAGTACACACTGTGGAGCATCTAATGGAGCAACCCATCAAATCTAGTGCGAACGCACTATTATAGTGAGTCCACACTATAAAGCATATCTTCGTTGTTTGGAACTATTGTTTACTGTGCATACATGAATTCTTTTTGCTTTTTTGTCGTCTTTCATGGAACTGTAATTAGAGTGAAAATTGAATTTTCTAGAACAGTTTTAAGAATCTGCGATTTGCGTACATCGTCTGCTGTGTTATATTGATACCCACAAATAGTGGCTCCCCTCTTTATCTATGTAAAAGAGACACCATCAATGCTTTAATCATTGTGGCTTCTATGTAAATGTATGTGTCACGTATGCATCACATGTATCAGTTACAGTTACAGTATGTTTAGGGGTTTGCCAATGTATTATGTTGAATAAAACACTTTGCAATGCCGCCCATCGAGGGAATTAGAAACTTGGAGATTGTAGAACAGGAGGCAACAGACACAAATTCGTCAATTGTTGTCGCCTAAAATGGCCCAAATACAAGCTTGTTCCAGTGGCATGGACGACCAGCTCCTGTGTTGAGTTTCTGTGCTTAGCAACCCAGCCACATACTCTTGCCTCCACAACCCCCCCCCCACACACACACACAACTCACATCCGAGCCCCAACAATCCAGACCTTTGCTATATCCATCATCTTTAAAACGATATACACCCAAGTTCGTATCCCTGTGTTGGTTTTTTTTTAATGAAGTTTACCTGGTGTCCGCATTCCTTTGGTAAATATGTTATCTTTCCTTCTTCTCCACCCCCCCCCCACCCACACCTGTTCGGGACCTGCAGGTAGATCATCACTCAGATCTGCAGACACCTGTTGGATGATGTGATCTGTGACAGGTGGCACTAAAAAAAACACAACCTTTCATCTCCCAAATACCTTATTCTCATGCACTTAACACAACATCACTTCAAAGTAAAAGACCGGCCCCTGGGAAGAAGGGGGAAAAAATTGTTTTATCAATATCATTTGTTGAAGAGATGATTGGATAACATCATTATGTCAAGTCAGAGGCAGGAATCCCCTTTGGAATATCTACGCATTCCCCAACATGGTAACTGTTGGTGGAGAATATGGCATGAACACTGAACATTCAGATGTTTCAAAGCAAGATTCTGTATTTCTTTAGATGGGGGACTCCATAGCCGGGTGTAGTGGCGTGGGGAGGGTAAGGGTGTACTTATGATCCGACCCGCCCCTCGTGGTAGATACTTTTCCTATCATGTCTTACATCAGTGGAGGTCAGTCGTACAGCTTTTCGCACAAAGTCGTACCTAGAAAATAAATTAGGATTGAACCGTGTCTTTTGATTCTTTTATCCTAAGCCTATAGGACATTGGCCCTGTGCTGTGCAGATTTGTCTTTTGATCCATATCCATGGATCTTTTGTTTGATGATAATTCCTTGACCTTCGTCGTTTGTTTTCAGTCATTGAATCCTAGTCCTCATTCATTTTAGAGAAATATAGCTAGATTTGGGGGGGGGGTAATTTTACAAGTTTCAAAAACACTTTCCAGATATTTTGAAAATGTCTACTTGCCATTTTGAAGTTTCCAAAACGAAACATCGCGTCCAATTAAATTTAACGGACTTAAAAATAAATTTAAAAAATAAGAATATATCAACATTTTTTTCTAACATAAAGAAACAACCGCCCATGGCACCGAGCGGATATCTTGGATCGATATCGCCCTGACAAGAGATCGGGTTTCTTTGATTCTGTTCAATGACAAGACGCGTTGATCCTGACGTCTTGCCAGTCACTGACGTCTGACGGGGGCGGTGCCAGCAGCCTAGACCTCCCCAGCCCCCCCCACGGCCTGGATGTCTTTCGCATCCGGCGCGAGATTTTCCGATCGCGTGCGTGGCAGCCGTTTCTTCTCTTCCACTCATGAGTATTTTGGCACCACGAGAGATTTCGGCTTTAAGGAAGTTTGGTGTTGGTCGTGCTGGGGGGGGGGATGAGGGGGAGGGAGGGAGAGGGTTAGCGTTATAGGGTTGTGTCTCGATAGAATCGGTTGTGACTAATTGTAATTACAGCCCCGGCGTCTTACGACCCGAGGGGTGACGGGAGAGAGGTTAACGCCCATGGTGGCAGTGAAGGCTGACAAGGGGGTTTAACGCCATTAGTGTTGATCCTTCAAGATTTCGGGGGACAGCACCCCTCTCACCCCTAATTTAAACAATTTTTTTTTCTGTTTTGTTTCATTTTTAATTTTTTTAATAAAGTGACCACCAAACCCGAATTGGGGAGAAAATAGTTGATTGGACCAACTTCCTGTCACCAGATTGTTTCAAGAATGTAACAAGATATTGCAATTGTCACGTCTGTGTTTAAAGACAGTGTGTTACGTATTTATTGAGCTTCCGAGCAGTGCTGTTAACTCCTGGAAAATTTCCCAAATCATGGGAATTTTTTTAAAAGCCAAATTAGGCAAATTTATAGAAATGGGAATTTATGAGGATTTGGCCCTAAATATGGGAATATTTGAGATTGCTTCGCCAACAGAATTTAATGCATTTGGGAATTTTTAGTATAATTTGGGAATTTTTTTACTCATGCCTGGGAAAATTTGGCACCTTGAGTTAACAGCACTGCTTCCGAGGCAGGAAGTTTCAACGTAATTTTTAAAATAATAATTTGAGTACACCATTGTACGCAACGAACGACAGTCTTCTTGTGGGGAAATTAACTAATTTCAACGGCAACAGTGTTTCTTGGTATTTGTGGCCAGTTACATATGCGGTTACTGTCACCTGTGTCTCGTGACGTCTGTATTTAATTAAGGATATTAGTGTTTAATAGCAACCTTGTTAAATGAGAACCTTGTCGGGAGACAACCTCGTTGGATCGACAATCTCTTTCTTTTTAAAAAATATTTTTTATTCGTTTTCTTCAGTCTGATCTTAAGTGTCGAATCCTGCACAAATGTTTAGGCCATATTTTAATGTTCCACACCTTAGATTTGTCTCATATTACATATCTACATATGTTTTTAAATGTTTGCATGTTTCATTTTGTGTAGACTCTATGTTTAATGCGTCTTATGTTACGACTGTCCCATGTCATAAAGTGGGTCGTTTGCCACGGGTTACACTGGATGCAAGATGACAAGTGTTGTCGAATGTCATGTGAAACTTGCACGTCATAGCATGCGCCTTGTTTTGATGGTGTCTTTCCCCTTATGTTTTAACTATGAGAATGGATTTTATTTGAATTGCACCCGCACTAAAAATATACAGTGGTTCTCAACTCTGGATGTGTCTCATGTCCTGGTGATATTGGCAGGAAATAAAGAGTCAAGTATTTCATCTTAAATTTATACAAAACGTCTATAAACCCATTAGGTATACTCTGGCGCACGCAACCTGTACCGTGTATAACCTACTATAACGTCCTGTTAGTACGAAAAGGGTTCGGTGACCCAAACAATGATGCTACTTATGGAGTCGAATCGAATAGCCGTTCGTGGTTTCAGATGACTTTATTTTACGGTCACCCTTGTGGCCGTCACTTCCCGCCCCTTGACACATTGGTTAAATCAAACTTGACTCACAGCTATGCATACATGACGATGCAAGGCGATAGGGTAATAGGGGGGGGGGAGTTCACTGCGTCACTTCTGGTGTTCCCTGGTGTTTGAAACACTGTATATATTATATATATATATTTATTTTTTTGTCCCCCAATGCTTATATTTATATGATTTTTTTTTAAAATTTATTTATCGCATGCCATTTATTTTTGTGTGTGTTTCGTTTTGTTTATCACCTGCAGCCGCCATTAAAAACCACCACCACCACCACCACTGCGACACCCCCACCCCCAACGCCTCGCCGCACGCGGGGAGCGGGGGTAACGACATCGCCGCCCCACACACCCCCAACGCCGGCAGCCACCGCAGAGACGTCAGCAACACCCCCTCCCCCCACTCTACTAAAGACGGGGGCCCAGGGACGGTGTTCACGGAGCTGACCCCTGTGCCCGCGGCCACTGGGGGGTCGAGCTACGCCCCCCTGCCCTCTATCGTTCAGTTCTCAAGTAAGCTTGAAGGTCGAGCTCAAATATTTTTTTCTTCCCCTTTGTGACATAAGCTTTCAATTTCAAATCTCACTAACCAAGTTAACAATATATCATAATCGATTCTAGCTTTCATCAGGGCTGTGGAGTTTTACGGATGTTGATCCAATGGGGTAGTCGGATATCTGTTACGGATTTTATCTTAAAAGTTATGATAGAATTTTAGACCGATGTGTCCGTCGGATGTTTTAAGAATTTTAGTAAAAGGAATTAATCTGACCAACATATGACTCCTCGGCTCTAAGTAGTTATAAGCACTAACTATTTCACCATAATCCTAACCCTATCTATCTACACAGTGCAATGAACATCTAAATAGGCTGATTAACGCTTTTACTAACCTTCTCCGCCATAGTGCAGCACAAATTCTAACCATATATAGTAGGTATATTTATATAAATCCTTCAAGTCCTGTGATTGAGGCAGCTAAATCTTGCTTGTCCTTCGCATTTTAAAAATCTGTTTAATCACCATATTTTCCAAATTGGTAATGGCTTCAATCAGAACAGCTAGATGATTAATTCTTATTTAAATGTTTAAAAAGGTCTCATTTGTGTCGTCACCAATAAAGGACTAACATTTAATTGGTGTATTATCTTGATACCTTAAGCGGAGGTTCTGGAAACTATGCGCGACCGACAGCAGTTTGTTAGAATTTGACAAAGGTCATAACGGGAAAACTCTAGTTGCAGCAAAGAGTGGCGAAATACCTTTGAAAAAAATCTGGGAATCCTCAAGAACAGAGTGATGGCGAACCTATGGCATGCGTGCCACAGTCGGCACGCAGAGCCTCATCAGCCGGCACGCGACTAAAATATTACTTTCTTAATCAAACCAGCTAAACCAAAAAACCCATTTTCGGATTTCAATTTACTTGTGGCACTTCGCTATAAACAAGTGGGTTTTGGTTGAATTTTGGGCGCACGGCCCCAAAAATGTTTCGCCACCACTGCCCTAGACTGAAGGCCAAAAATTGCACTCACTGGCATCTCTTCTAAGGTTTTAATCTGTCGTGTCCTGTGGCTCCCCCTCCCCCACCCCCCTTTTTGTCATATCGCCAGCAAACGTTTAATCCACTAACAAGAATCGATGTTAACCACAATCTCCTTCGTCGTTAACGTGTTGTCCATTCGGTTCTTCTGATGCCTGCCGCACGACCGGTGGTCGGTTATGTTAATTTGTTTTAATTTGACTGGTACTAACATATTTTTGTTTAATTTTTTTCTTTTCAAGTTTGCCATTTCATATAACTTAAACGTAGTAAACTAAACTAACACAATCATTTAAACAAAAAATTATTTACCTTTTTTTTCTTGTGTAATTTAAAAATTATCATTTTATATTTAGTTATTTCAATTATTGACACAATATATGTATTTTTATATCGATATTTTTATTTGTATTTTGAATTATTCTAAGGTGTTTGTTTAAAATAATTATTTTTAAAAAAAACACTATTTCTCTTTTTGAGTTCATCGAATCAATTGTTCCACTCCACCCCCCCACCCCCACACACAGCTTTTCAATACTCCTTGTTTACAACTAATTTGAACAGTAATGATTGTTTAAACTTGTACACAATTATCTTATTTTAAATCACATGTGTTCCATACACAGTACATTGCCAATGTTCAATTAATTCAGCTAAAAGAGCAACTGACTTAACTCACTCATAAACCTATTTCTTCAACGCATTTATCAATGATGTCATCTGACAACAAATTTGGCGGGTTTTTAAGCTGAGATATTTTTTGTAATGACAGTATTCCATGCTGATTTTAAATAGCCAAAAGTAACCCGTCCATCTTGTGTTTCCGCAGCTCCACCAATCTCCTACGGTGGAAATCCATCGGCTTACAGTCAGCCAGGCATTAACAGCTCCGTACCTCTGGCCGTTTTACCCCAGGTGTATAACAGCCAGGTTTCTGGTAAGTCATTGTGTAAAATATCATGGAGTTGAACAAAATGGTTTTTTGACGATATGATCAAGTTAACAGGGGCAGTGATCCAAATATAACGAATTCGTCATCTTGGGGGCGCCATCCGATGCGTGTTCTGGGATATGATATAATTTTCAGAAGTCCACAATGGAAAAATAATCACCTTTATTACGACCGGCCGGTACGTGGCCTTTCATATATCTATACGCGCGGTCCGCCAAGCATATATGTATAGGTCTTCTTCGACCGCGTCCATCCATCTCATTCTCGATCGGCCTGTTAACCCTCTATCTCCCAGTTTCTGTCTCTGTTTCCCAAAAGGTAGGCATTCTTTCCAGAATACCTGCCCAAGTTAGCCTGACTTAAAAAAAAATTATTTACACTATGAGTGGGTCTTCAAACAATCGTTATTCCTCTGAATGCTAGAGGACCTGGTGTGGCAATATTTTGGGAGTCCCCTTGCCATGAAAAACCTGGCGACAACGTTTGCAGACGAACAAAACGTTAATGGCGCTATCACTTACACAAATCAAAGTTGTCGAGACATAAAAGACCAGATGTCGTCACCTTGCTACCATCCCGTGGGGGAATATTTGGGAAGCGGGAGGAGGGAGGATGGTGGAGTCTGAAATAAATACCGCACAAATGAGATTCATAAAAAAAATCGAGGTTTCTTGTTGTTATGAAAAACTTGAAATCTCTAGAACAGCCCCCTCATTTCCCCTTCTCTCCCCTCCCCCCTCATCCGACCCCTAAATCACAAATGGATGCGGAAGAAATGTCAACACAATAATGACAGTGTCACAGTTTGGTGGTTACATTGGCGTAACCTTGCATGCGCCAGATATGGTGATATGACACAATGTTCAGGCTAACTGGCACAATACTCAGACTACATGGTACAAAACCAGACTGCATGGTATAATACCAGACTACATGGTACAATACAAGACTACATAGTACAACACCAGACTACATGGTACACCACCAGCCTACATGGTACAACACCAGACTACATGGTACAACACCAGACTACATGGTACAACACCAGCCTACAGGGTATAATACTCAGAATAGCTGGTAAGACATAAAACTGGCTCAAACCATACCGCAGTGTAGCTGACACACTCCTGCAGACAAGCTGATACAATACCAAGACTTGCTGGTTCGTACTCGAAAACTATCTGATAGGATACATACAATCTCACAGGCAAAGGCCTACTGTCAATCCCCACACCTGTGGTCAGTGTATTATCATACCGCAGCCAGGTCCAACTTCTGGAATTGGAATAATAAGACCCCGAAAGCAATAATTGTCTCCCATCTATCATCCCGCCACTTGCACAACAAGATAATGAAGACGAAGAAGGCGGCCCCTTGCTATGGACGGTCTGCACACTTTATATTGTATGGTGGCACTCAACTTGCGCTGGCACTTTGTATGGTTGGGTAGCAGCTGTAGGCAAGAGCGCACTTGTTTTTTGTTTGTTTTGTTTTTTTTCGTGGAAGGAAGAGTAAAATGTGGTTTCGCCCCGTCCTTCATTAGCCATAGCTACGCCCCTGAATCCCACAGTCAAAAAACGAGACCAACTCAACTGCACAAAATCGAGTCATTTAATGGGGTGTCGTGTGTGTGTGGCGCACAGAGGTTAGGACGTGTGAGGTTGAACATTATAGCAACATGTGTCGAGCCTGCGGGAACCCCTCCGATCGTGTTACCGATGGCCCGATACGTCGGCTGTGGGTTCGGTGCTGATTGTGGCCTGTCGGTGGGTTGTGAGGACCTGATGTACCTGTGATACCTTTCAATGATGGGCACAGACCCACGTAGGCTGCCGAGGGTTCGAGTCCCGGTGATTAGCACCAAAGCACCACTAAGCGCAACTTTTGAATACTGAACCTTTTCAATTTACATGCTGGTTTTGGCTGCTTTTCAATAGAGCATTTCTTTGTTTATTTTATTTTTAAAAAAAATATTTTTGTTGTTAAAATTCGTAATGCTAATTTTCTGGAGCTTTCTTGTGAAGATTTGAACTCAATCCGAAAAGCCACAACGGAGCCGAGGTTGATCTTGCTGAAAAGGGGGGGGGGCGTACTGCATGCCTGGTGATACCAAGTGTAGTAGCATTACTACCTGTGGTCAAAACATAACGATTTGTTTCTCATCGCGTTTTGGTCTGGTAGTATACGAGCTCAACAACAGTAAGATATTCCCTGCCCTTTCGATTTGCGTCCATTTTCTTTGTTGTGTGACCGTTCACTTACATCCACACGGGGTGTGAACATTTTGGTGCGATTGGATCAATACAATTCTTGTTGTTAATATTTCTGAGCCGCTCTCTGTTATCTCCCGTGTCAGCCGAGCTCTTGTCTTGTATGAAACACGATAGGATGCCGTCATGGCGCCCTCCGTATTTGTAAATACAAATGGATACATCGCCAGCTGCCGTCCCCCGCGTGCCCTGGCGATTTAATGAATCCGGGGCAATCTAGGCCCATTCGTACCTCCAGCTAATGGCCGTTAGTGTCACGGACACGATTAGTGGGTTAATTCTGGTGGTTGGTTGTGTGGTGTTTGGCCCATGTCCCGGTGTTTGGCCCATGTCCCTGTGTTTGGCCCATGTCCCGGTGTTTGGCTCATGTCCCGGTGTTTGGCCCAAGTCCCGGTGTTTGGCCCAAGTCCAGGTGTTTGGCTCATGTCCCGGTTTTTGGCTCATGTCCCGTGTTGGGCGAAAGATTCGGTTTTCGGGTGTAGAGTTTTGTTCGACTTAGTGGCCCAGGTCCCGGTGTTCTGGTGTAGAGTTTTATGGGACTTAGTGGCCCAAATCCCAGTGTTCTGGTGTAGAGTTTTGTGGGACTTAGTGGCCCAGGTCCCAGTGTTCTGGTGTAGAGTTTTGTGGGACTTAGTGGCCCTTGAAGGTGTAATTCTTACACCATTGTTGATCTCGTCGCACAGGAGTGTCGTAAATTTGCGTGCTTGTCCTCATATTGTGACTTGGCTTTTTTTTATATTTAATTTCCGTGTTGAAATCTTTCATGCGTGCATTTCTTTAAATCCAATATGAATGTCCTTCAATCAACAGACATTTTTGGCGGAACAAACAAAGAATTGCCAAAATTGCTTGTTTATCCCTTTCTACAGGCGATAAGTTCACTAAATGAACTAACGGGTTTTAAACAGAAGATATCTGCGTCATTGTATTTCAATAATCTGCACTCCTCCCTCCCCCCTCATTTTCCCCATTTTTTTTTCTTCGTATGCACTGGATGTTGTCGTTTAGTCTGCGCCGCAGGTTGCCGTCCGCCTGTTACATAGATTATCTCCCCTCCAGCATTCCGCGAACAACAACGTTTTAAAACAGGATTCTTCCATTAGATTGGACGCTTTTCACCTCCTCAGCTGTAGCCTCGAACCCGTCTTGCACCGAACCAAATTTGTCCGAACCTCGTCCGTTCTCTGATTTACTCAAACCGGAAGTCGTTTCGTGTACTTCCATATTTGCGCCATTCACTCTTAGCATTTAGTTATGATTTATTATGTTTTTTTTTAAGTTTTCTTTTTCAACTTTCAAGAAATATTCCGTTCGCCTCCTCATTTTTAAACTGTTCTGCAGGCGCCAGGTTGTTTTTGTTTCCCTCTTTTTTTTCTCTCCCCCCAACGGCGTCTGGCAGATGTCACAACGGTGTCTACATGGCGACCAACTACGGTTTGATCTACGGCTACACCCTTGGCGGTAGTCCTGTTATATTCGACGAAAAGGGGAGGAGGGGGGGCTGCCCGCGGTCAAACCCGTCCAAAAAATGGTTGATAGTTTCATGGAGAACTCGCGTACAAGCGACTCGCCCTCGACGCCGATCGGAGTTTAAATGTTTGGTAAACGCCAAGGTGCGTTTCGCGTCATTATTAGAGGGGTGTTGAAACCAGATCTCGATAGGAGGGGGGGGGAATGCTCCGTTCGGGAGCCGGGGTCTTCGAAAACGATCAGGCGCTGCTTTTCCCATCGTTAAAAAACCTTCCGCGGAGTTAAGTAAGCAGAAACGCTAATGTGCATGACGGTTTTACAAATTAGTACACCGTTGAGGCAGGCGCAAGATCGCGGTGTCATCCAGTGCGGTAGTGGCCTGTGAGAGTGAACGTGTCGACAAGTTTTGTGTGAACGGTTCTGTTGTGGAACGGAGGCGCCCCGGAGAGGATGTCTGCGAAACTCTCTAGTTTTAGGGTTTTGATACTCGTTTGAAGTCGGCGCGTATTTTTTATTTTTTTTAATAGTGGCCCGAGGATTAGATTTCACCCTCGGTGTCCCCTCGCTCGCTTCCTTACAAATTTTTGAATGTCAACTTCGAACATTAAGCCGTTTAATCCTCGCGAAAGGTCGCAATAAATAGCAATAAATAACACGCGCGAACAGTTCTATCTGAGCCATAAATGTGAAAAACATCTTTATTTCATAAACGTATTTTACACAACAAAAGCCATCTACGGTGGGCACACAGAAAGTGTTTCTCGCCCCCTTCCCCCTTTTCCTCCTTCCACCCTTTTCCCGTCCACCCGAAGAGATTTAAACTGTTTTTGTTGCAGACCAGATCCTGTTATTAGTTGTGTGCACTCTTGTTTATTATCGTTGTTTTATCTACACCACCAACCCCCCTCTCTCTCTCTCTCATCAAAGAAGATATTCGTTACCCGGGGCCCGGGGGTCGCGGTTAGAGAAGTTGCACAACGACATTTGTTTGGCTTCGTGAAGCCTGGTTATGACTTGCCACAACTCGGTGACTCAGGCGCTCAGAATGGACCGGTCGTTAGACGAAAGAATATATTTTTAAAAATCTCCAGGCCATATATGGCCAAAGCCATCAATGAGCATATTCTGAGATTTAAAAGTCGATGCCGTGAGGTGTTTGAGGGGGGAGGGATTGTCGGACCTGTAAAAGAAGCCACAGGCTTGGTGCCAGCACGTCTGAGTAGTAGCAGGTCGCCACCACGTTGGTCCCCTATCCACTCCTCCAAACACGATGCCATTTTTTAAATATTTTTTTCCACGGTCCTCTAAAACCAGACACCGGCCTTGCAAATATTGTTTAATGTTCCACGGGATTTCCCGAAAGCTACGGGAATAATGTCCGCATGACGCCATTTGAATATTCCTGGAATTACGGAGGGATTATCGTGGATAATAACGCATCGATCGGGACCGTCTTTCTGACACGCGATGTATTCATGTTTGGGCTGATTTATACCCCTCGTCATGAGCTCGGTGTCTCGAGGTGGAATATTTAGTGCTTGTTTCCCCCCAAAGAAAACCATGACTGAGATAAGTGAATGCTCTTAGATTAGATACGAACTATGTTCTAAATTCGAAACCCTAACGGTCATGCCTTTGCAATGTTCTAAATCTGTTCCGCGTTATTACTTGACTCTTAGAGAATTTCCTTATTTAGAAAGTCAAACATTATGGCCATGAAGTTCTTTTTGAAACTAAAAAAATATTTCATCAAAATTCAAGCCTCTTAAAACAAAACCTTTGTTTATTTTTCCAAAAGAATATGCCATTTGGACACTCCCATTTAATGACTGGTAACTGTTTATTTTGTTAACACAGTGCATAGGTCAGCTGAATAAACACCTGTTTTGATATTTTGCACCCAAATTTTAAACACTGGAAAATGTCACCTCTGCCAAAAATTCGATCGGGTAATTATTATTTGTACAAGATCATTGGTTTGAAAATAACGACAAAATATTGCGTTATGCTCCATGGCAAAATATCTAGCTTTGGACACGCGCTCTACTCTGACGGAGTTGCCCTTTGAACCGTTTCATCAAGCGACTCTGTTGTCAACGCTCGGCTCAATAAACTGTTTCAGGGTTGATCCGTCCCCGGTTCAGTTCCGTGGCGGCCCCTGCGGGGGGCAAGAAGGACGACCGCCCCGTGCGCCGCGACCGCAGTTTCTTGTGGTCGCCGTCAGGTTGTCATAGACGCACCGACGGACTCAAGTACCGCAGCTTAGATTTGGCAAGGGTGGAAAGTGGGTGGAAAGTAAATACCTTACAACCATCGGTTTTAGACCGCCACAAAGAGACAAGAGGAAAACTCGCGGGGAAAAATAAAGACATACATTACGAGACTGGCTCAATGCCCCGCGTACTGCTGTCTATGTTCAGCTGTAAATGTTTTGACCGACGTCCGGTTAATTAACCACGATGATGCCTGGAGGAATTGGGTGGGGGTGGGGGGGGCAGCACCGTAAAACTTTGACTTTATTGATCAGTGGTTTTAAGGCTCAATTTTAATATATATATTATATATATATATATCATTCGGTATTGTGAACCCCAAGTAAGTGTTTCCGTCGGTGTTAATAACATACTTCAAGTTGTCCTTATGGACGCAGTAGTCGTCGTCCCAATATCCGCGTCCTATTGGTTAAGGACAAAGATCGAAAATGTTTCAGCTGAGAAATAACTACTTGTCGCAAAATGTCGCGTGATCGATACCTCACAATATGGGATCGATACCTCACAATATGGGATCGATGCCTCACAATGGTTGTTCTCCTTTGTCCCAAATATCAAGATGGCGTCCCGCACTACAGTTGAGAGAAAGGGGAAAGCAATATTTGTGAGCATTGGTTGATTGAGACGAGATGGGGCGGGAATGGGCGGTGAAAGAACATACTGATCGAGGAGAGCGGGAGAGAACAAAATTGCTTGCAGCCGCTTGGAGCAAAATAACAAAGGGACGCTATAATCACAAAACATTTTATGTGTAAGAGTTGTAGAACTTTAAATAAAAAATGCGACTTCCGGTGAGCATTATTTTTTTTTCTTTTGAAAGTTCAAATTGCTGACATGAAATTGGACAGTTAATCTCATGGTTGTCAGTGAGAACACGTTGACAATGGAAAGTCATTACTTTGAGAGTGCCAGTTTAATTTGTTGCCCTTTAGCAAATATCCAGATCGATATCTTTGCCTTCGCTGGACAGAAGACGCGAAGCAGGTGATCCGGCGCCGTTTAAATAAAATAAAAAAGACCTTTAGAGAAATAAGTGCAAGGGGAAAAGATATTTTTTTTTAAATGAAGTAAAACAAACACAACTCTTAACCGCACCGTTTATTGGGACGCCCCTGTCTCTTTTGTCTGGAAGACTATGGAGTATAGACAATCACCGGCGACTCCAATTTGCTCCAATGCTAACTTCTCCAGCCCAAGTCATGTTGGCTGTGTCAACACATTTGTTTAGATGCCTTCCCACCACAATGGCCAGGCCCGCCCCCCTCCCCTTCCCTCCCCTCCCTAGATAAAGGCTGACACAGTCCAAGACAATCGGAGCCTGGCCGCTCACACGATCGAGCTTTTTAAGTGCGGTCTGTAGCCGAGGCTGTCCCGAGGCGCATAACTGTCTAAGCGGATCGATGCCCGGCTCGGCCATACTTATGTCCCCTGGGAGGTGACCCCCCTCCAATACCCCCCTCCCCCCCTCTCTCTGTCTATCTCCTGTCCCACCCCCTCTCTCCCCCCTCTCTCTCTTCCTCCCCGTCGTTAAGTATAGTCGATTATTGAATTGCGACTGGAATGGATGGCACTGCCGATCGTGAAAATAAATACATGGGCGGCCCGATCTGTGGCAATATTCCCCGGCCGCGAGTTACCTGCGCGCCCACGAGTTCTTATCGACTTCCGAAAAAAAAAGCCAGCTATTATCGGAATCGTTCCCAGGGGTATGCTGCAAATCTATTGGCTTATCGCAGTGGCCAATCTCCAACCTCGTTAATTAGTGACCCGGAGTTGTTTTTTTTTCCGGACGTCGACGCGCCTCGACCTAAATTTGGACGTCCGCTGATTGACAATAAAAAGCAATTGTCTTGCGCCCCCCCCCCTTTCTTCTCGTTCACGGCTATGAGAGACTCGGACACCGCGCCCCAAGACATGATGGCGAGTGAATAAGTTTGTTTAGTGAGAAGGGCCCATCGCGGTGAAAGCTCGGGTCGTCCATACAAATGGGGGAGACTCGGCGAGTTGTTATCCAATTTGCAGTGCCGGTCGCCAATGAAACGAGCATGTTACCAGACGCAGGGAGAGATAATCAGTGCTGTGCCCATGGGCTCCAGCAGGCCATTAAAGCATCCTAGATGTCTTGGCCCATTCCATTACCAATGAATCTGCTGGCACAACAAGGGCGGAAGGTTCCGGGTGTCTGAGACGGGTGAGGGGGGGCGTGTGTCCTATTGACGCCTGCTTTTGTGTAAAGTGAAACCCCCTCAGGCGGGGTTGGGGCGAATACACGATATTCCCCCCTCCCCCCTTTTTTCCTCTCCCCACCCCATACTCTTGGATAGTGCCATTGATTTTTGAACCACTCTTCGTGCCCTCGGTGTGCATTAGCCGTGTGCCTGTCAGGGGCATTTCACGAGCAAGCCCCTGTGATATAACTGTCGGGGCTGTCCATCCCATTACAAGGGTCGTGAGTAACGTCGTCAAGACAGTATACACTCAAACACTGAACCCCACACACTGAAACCCACAGAGTGAACTCCACTCACTGAACTCCAGATAGTGAACCCAACCCCACACAGTGAACCCACACAGTAAAACCCACTCACACAACATACACTCAATGACTTTTTTTAACCTTTGAAACTCCCACATTCGACCACACGGAACCCTCTGACCTTAAGATTTGACCTCACAGATTGAACCACACATATTCAACCCATAACGCTGAACCTCGCAATGTTCGTTTACTTGCGCTCTCGGTTGTTACCATAGCACTCAACTCATTACATCTGGTTCATTCAATCATTTCACAAACGTAACTATTTATTTCACTCTCTTCTCCAGCTTTTTCAACTTCTCTTTTGACCAAATTTCACGCACCCCCTTCTCTCTGTGTGTGTATCTGTATGTATGTATGTTTGTCTCTACCTACCTTTCTCACCCTGCATCTATCACCAACTCTCTCTCTCTCTCTCTCTCTCTCTCTCGTCTCTCTCTCTCTCTCTCTCTCTCTCCTCTCTCTCTCTCATACGTTTCCATGTAAACATGGTTATCTACACACCCATGAACATACTCCACAATGTCATCTCGCCAGTTTTAACATTTAGAGAGAGAGAGAGAGAGAGAGAGGAGAGAGAGAGAGGAGTGAGAGAGAGAGAGAGTGAGAGAGAGAGAGAGAGAGAGACAGAGCCTTTATGCTGAATACACATTCTTTTCCTGGTGTTGGCGCTTTCTGTATGACACGTTGAACTGATTTCTACGAACTATATTTTTAAAGTATGTTAGAACCCTTGTTATATTTAGTTGAATATATAGGCTTGCAGTTTATCGGAAACTGACTCTGTAACGCTAACTAACAGTACTTAACGTTGAATCTGCTCCTCACAGACTACGCCGCTTACACATCGTCGGCGCCCTACTCTCAGTACGCCGGCACCCCCTACAGCACGGACCCATCGTCATGGAACCTTCGACAGCATGCCAACCTCATAAGTAAGTTATCATCCATTCTGAAAATTATCCATTTGAAATTATATTTTTTAAATATCCAGTTAGTATCCATTCAACATTTATTTAGCATATGCTGGATTCCAGGTATATCCTATCAAGAGTCCACACATCCACATAGATCCAAGCTAAAACAAATTTCAGGAAACAAGGTCACATCATGCATATCTTATCGATATCAATTTTGAATATCGAACTTGTATCAATTCTGGTTCACTCAGCGTTTTCTTTTTCTTTCTTTCTTTTTAAATTTTTTTTTCCAACTAGAATATTCCCCTAAATATATCGCAATCTTCACGGCCTCATCTCAATTAATTAAATGTCTCACTGAGTTCAACTAAAAAATTGACTTATCGCTGTAGCCAATATAAAAAACATTTGTTAAGGAAAACCTTAATTTGTTGGGAAAGTTATTCAGTTGAGACGAGTTCCGTAATTATTCATCGGTTTACACTAAGTGAATCGTTTAAGAATAGTCACTAACAATTGCATTTCATTATTCTTTATACCAAATATTCATAGCCCTTGCTTTGATAAAAATGTTGAAAACTTATGCCCCCTTTACTATTCATTCTTCCCTCCCTTCCACAGACTCGCCCTACTACTACACACCCAGCATGCGCTCAGATCCTGCTTCATCCGCCGCCTCGCCCACAAAAACATAATGACGTCTCGACGGCGTCGTTATCCGAAGGACCCAAAATGACGTCACCATTGAATAGACTTTAAACCCCCTGCTGATACGAATGAATTTTGTTTCTTTTTTCCCAGAAACCGGCGATTGCCAGTGTATCTCGGGTCATTACTATCATTAATGTCCTGGGGGGGGGAGAGGGAGGGAACACGTCTTTTAACTGGATGAAAACAACTTGTTTTGTTTTTTTTCTCTCTTACTTCAAGTGTTAATATACACGTCTATACAAATGTCGTCTATGATACACAAGAACCAATGGGATAGCTTGTTCAAATAAAAAAAAATAGTTATGACTAAATGTTTGCTGTTTTCCCCCACCTTGAAAATTATGGTCCAAAGTCTCGCAGCGTGATTTATGGTCCAAAGACTGAAACATATGATCTCATGGTAAAAAAATCTCGCAGCGCCTGACCCCATGGTCTAAAGCCTCGAATTCTGACCTCCTGTTTCAAGGTCTCGCCGCCTGATCTTATGGTCGAAATTCTCGCTGCCTGACGTCATGGTCCCAAGTCTCGGAGTCTGTCTTGGAGGAGAAGACCTTGGTCGCCATCCCCGTGGTCTGCTGTTTCCCCCGCTGAATTATTGATCCGACCAATCACTGACGTCTTCAGGCCATAAACCTGCTGATAAGGTCACGTGGACATTGTCGGTTTTCTCGAGGCGCCCCGAGAGGAGGTCACGACCTATTTGGCCGATCTATTTGGCCGATCTATTTTCGGAAAATGCAGCTCATCGACCAGTCAGACTTTCGGATTATCTTATAGGTGAAGGAATCTCTCACTGAAAATTGAACGGGAAACACAACTGGTATTCAAAAAAATTACCATCGAGAAGGAATAAGAATAGAGTGGAAGTGTGTAATGGGACAAATGTTTTCACACATTCTCTTCAAGATTCTCTCTTCAAATTTGGACATTTGTGGAAGAACATTTTTTTTCTTTCTGTTTTCCCCATTCAAATGAACAATAAAAAGACTGGATTTTCAATTGTATCCATTCGAAAGTTGACATAATGTGTAGGAAAATGTCCTTACACCTTGACCTTGGATCTTCAAATCTCCACAACCACGAGGATATTGAGTTTCTTGTTTTATTTTTTTCCATTAAATTATGTCCCTTATATGTATATTTATTTAGAGAGTTATCTCATGAAATAATATAATTCCAGCTGGTTTGTATTTAGTTTTATAAATATTCAGTCTTTATGTGTATACACATACCTTTTTGTACACATTTGCAAAACAAAATCATTTTGAATTGTTTACAAAGGCAACTCAAGTGAGAATGGTTATGTACATAATCATTTGAGCGTCATTAACATACACACAAATATATCAGGATATGGAGGTTAAAAATGTTCATTCAATTTTATCATTTTTTAAAATCATTATAATTAAAAATGTATTTGTGTTCAAAACTGTATGCATACAGTTAATTTGTATCTATAATGATACAAAGAGATTTTGTATGCAGCTCTTTAGTCATTTGTTGAATTGAGCAACAGTCTTGGCAGCGGAGTGGCCGGTGACAGTCACCACCCAACTTGCACAACAAAGCAACAACAACAACAAAAAAGAAAATATCAACCCCGTCGGGTGAGATCCGCCTTCGAACACAAGGCGGAAGAGTCTCAACTTCAGTCTAAATAAACATGGGTGGTCATTATTTAGCGAAGTGTCTATTATTATATTTATTTGTTTTTTTTTAATATATATTTTTTTAATGCTTTTATTTAGTGGTTACCGACTCACCCACAAAGCATCATTGCTATTCACTGGTGCGAGTTCAATGCTCAATAGTGCGAAGATCACGTCAGGTGCATATTACTTCAATGCACCAAAACAATTATTTCGATCACAGTTGATCACCGTCTCAAATATCCGATCACGTATAATAATATAATAATAATAATAATATAAAACTTTGTGTTGCAGAAAAATGTACGCATTGATAAGCTCCTCTTTTCTACAATAAACGGGCATTAAATTAGGGCAGCGGCCAATTAAGCCAAATATAGGTCACATTACCGCAAATCAACCAGAAGTAGGACGTCCAGCGTGTAATGAAATGAATGTAGGTCGAAAATAAAATTTAAAAAGACACACCGATCGACTTAAAGTAGGTCACATAGGAACATGTCTTCTTAACAAATCCTTCTATTAGCAACCCTTTAGTTTTCCTGAAGATTTAATTTAAAATGTAATCAGTTATTTTCTTGTTTCTCGAGTTATATTAAATAAGTATTTATAATTCCAAAATCTATATTTGTGTGTGTGTGTGTGTTTGCGTGTGTGTGTGTGTGTTTGCGTGTGTGTAATCCATGGTTATCCTATGGTTGAGGCTCAAAGTAATAATTCAATCCAGTTCTATGTGGAACGCTCAGCACAAAGCATACGCTGTGTCCCAATAGTGTATTATAATATATGCCATTAGATCTAGGCTCCTGCATAGAGGGCCTTTGACTTTTGTATTTTGATAATATGCTGAATACTGAATGTACATGGAAGTGTTCATTTTGATTTTTTTCCTCCATCTTTTAAATATTTTTAATAAAGAACAATTGATATTTGATTATGTTGCTCAGCGTTCTCGATCCCCACCCCCTCCCCTCACGCCCACCCTAAAAAATAACAAACAAAAAATAAAAACTATCCCCGATCCTTTCCCTCCCCCCCCCTTCTTCCAAATACTGTTCGACTTTTCAAAGCATGATAATTTTGGTCTCAGTTCACCATTCTGGCATTGGCTCTGGTATAATACGTATATTTTACAATGGTTTTTTTATTTACAGATTATAATCCATTGTAGCTCTCTTGTCTCAGCACCTTTTTCCCCATCACCATCGACGCAGTGACTTTTAAAAATGTAATTTTCCAATGCACGAGAACTGAGTAAAGATTATATAAAAAATCTCCTATTGTTTATGGGAAGTGGTACAGCAATTAATTTTAAATAAAGGTGTCTCCCTAAACAACAAAAATCCCCCACCCCCCACCCAACTTTTTGTGTTAGTGTTACCGCCTCTGAACGCGGCCCAGTTTTCGGGTAATGAATATTTGCTCACTGTCATGGTAAACTCATGTGTACAGCTATGTATTTTGTCATATTTATATTTTCTTGAATATCTCTCTGTTCCCCGGTTTCCCATCAACCGCAAGCGGAGAAACCTGCCGAAGGGAAATTTCGTATTTTAAGTGATAGAAATAAATTGCAGGCTTAAAACCCTTTTTTAAAAAAACAAATTTTTGTAATTGAAATTAAATTTTAATTTTGTCTATTTTATCTGTGCTTAAAATCTTCTTTTATTTTCGTGGGCACTTGTTCGTTTTTAATTTTAGGGTATTAAAAGAAATATTGTTTAGATTCCTTTCTTATGAAATGAGGCAATACGAGTCGGTGGGGGGGGGGCTTGGGGGGGTGATTTTTGCGTGTGGTGGTTGGGCGGGGGGGGGGTCAGTTAAAAGATTATTTTTTAGACCATTTGGTAATCCTGCAGATTTTACACGTATATTATGATTTAATATTTCACAGCGAAATTTAATTTTCTCTTGAGAACTTTCGTTTTTAATCTATTAAATGCATAATTATATGTTGTATTTCAGCTATTACAGCGCTAATTTGTAAGTCTTTCTAATTTCTAAGCCATTTTTTCGGCTCTCAACAGCAAATAGTCTGATGATGATGCAACCATTTTTTAAATTATCAAACTACATGCCGGATTGTCCAATAAGATGCCAAATGGAAATTTCTCACTTACAAACAAAGAAAATAAGAATCAAACATCTAGTAACGAAAAAAAAAGAAATTGTCTTTAAAATATTTATTTATCTTCTAAGAACGCTAAAATAGATGAATAATACTTTTAAAAAAATATCTTCAGTCAGTAAATTTATTTTAGCATGGGTCGAGCCAGGTAAAAAACACCTGGCAGCAGTTCGCTAGGTAAACAAAATGGACGTATCGTGACCACATTATGTATTATATAGAGCCGAAAAAATGCATTTGAAATTAAAAAGACTCACAAATTAGCGCTGTAATAGCTGAAATACGACATATAATAATGCATTTAATAAATTAAAAATGTAAGTTCTCATGAGAAAATTAAATTTCGCTGTGAAATAATAAATTATAATATACGTGTAAAATCTGCAGGATTACCGACCATTTAAGTATTGACAATAATAAATTTCTATTTGGGATTAGCAAACATTAAAAAAAAATTAAAATAATTTATTTTTATCAACAATTTATTCAAAGAAATATTTATTATTTTTTAATTGCGTGCTGACGGTTGCAGAATAATTGATCACAGGTTGAAAGGCGATGTCATTCCCCCCCCCACTCCCTCCCTCCCCAGGCCCCTCCACTAAAAAAGCACACATCAATCAAGGATACGCCCATGAACAGGCGCCCCAGCAATAAACGTTCGTAATAACAAACTCAAGCCCTTGAAGTCGGGCACACACACAATTATTAAACCAACACGTCCAGGTGACGGGTTCATTCGGGCTCTCCACCAAAGTCATTAGGGCCTTTATGAGCTGGTTTAAAAGAACCGGGGAGGTTGCAGTGTGTCAGAGATAACATCCTATTTTAACGTCTAAAATGTACATTAAAGATATTAAGATAATTTATATGCTAAAAGGCCAGACTCTAGAAATATATTTCAATTCTTAAAATGTTTAATTGATTCGTGAAATGGGCATTTGATTAGTCGGTCCTTCCAGTTTTTTTGGATAACAGTGATGTGTGAATAAATTCGGGGGGGGGGAATGTTACCATAGACGGTAGATGGGTGTGGGGGAGGTAGATGGGTGTGGGGAGGTAGATGGGTGTGGGGGAGGTAGATGGGTGTGGGGGAGGTAGATGGGTGTGGCCGAGGTAGATGGGTGTGGGGGAGGTAGATGGGTGTGGCCGAGGTAGATGGGTGTGGGGGAGGTAGATGGGTGTGGGGGAGGTAGATGGGTGTGGGGGAGGTAGATGGGTGTGGCCGAGGTAGATGGGTGTGGGGGAGGTAGATGGGTGTGGCCGAGGTAGATGGGTGTGGGGGAGGTAGATGGGTGTGGGGGAGGTAGATGGGTGTGGGGGAGGTAGATGGATGTGGCCGAGGTAGATGGGTGTGGGGGAGGTAGATGGGTGTGGGGGAGGTAGATGGGTGTGGGGGAGGTAGATGGGTGTGGGGGAGGTAGATGGGTGTGGGGGAGGTAGATGGGTGTGGGGGAGGTAGATGGGTGTGGCTGAGGTAGAAGGGTGTGAGGGAGGTTGACGGGGTGTGAGGAGATACTCCTATGCTTTGAAACAACTTGCGTCTTGTTTATCTCAACACTGCGACGACAGCGAAACTATATGAGTAAAACTAATCGAGGGCGTCTCCGTATTCTACCAGTACCAGTCCCCAACTTTATTTGTTACAATATTTTTTATTTATTGATGTCTCCGGCAAACTGAATATGTTATTGTTGTTTTCTTCATGAATTGTAAAGTATTCAAGGAAAATAAATGCTCCCATTCTATAGGATTTAGAATTTTGACCAAGCATGTTCCATATTTTAACATAATATTTAAAAAAATAAAACTATGCTTGTATTTTGCATAATTATTATTAAAGATTGTCATTTTTTTTCCTTTAACGCCATAAAATTGTAATTCTACACATTACATACATCTAACACTGCACATAAAAATGTGTACTACACATCTTACCCGCACATAGACATTACAAACATGTTCTTTACATCTGACCCTTCAAATAACCAACATGTAGTTTACACGCTTCCATACACATCACACAAGCAAGCACTCAAAAATGTATGTCTAAAAATGAAATACACTCACCGGTGTATGTCCCTTTACATGTGAAAGCATTACCCATACACGTTGCATTAATTTACCTACTCCTGGCAAACAATGCGCTCTCCAAGCTGTAATCCAAACATAAAGATTATACACTAACAACAACTCTACAATTATGTCATTAATATGTATTCTAGTTACAACTTATGATTGAAAGATAATTTTTCTCATTGTTCTATTAACAATCATCATTATTATCATTTTACATCGCCACCACCCCCACCCCCTTCCCCACACAATTACCAACAGACCAACAGGACCACAACTGCTGTCATGTTCTCACTAACACACACGATTGTGTGGACGAATGTACGGGAGCACTTAGTTTTTACAACTAGAGATAAATCAATCTACTCAAGATGTACAAAATCCTGGATTCATCTGCATAAAAAAGATTTAAAAAATATACTCGAAATTAACCTCAACCATGTTGTGGGTTTTTTTTTGTTTTTTTGGTGGTGAGTAGGGTGAGGGGAGGGGGTTTGACCCGTATGATGTCATTTAAAGGTGGGGGTGGGGGTTTGTAGATAGTGGGTCTCACCCAAATACAGGGCTTTACATTGATTCATGGATGTATATATTATATCATTGGTATGTGGAGTCTCTCTTCTATATATGGCACACATCGTTTCTGGGCACAGTCAAAGAAATACAATGGACACACAGACACATAAAATGTCATTCATTCAATCTTTGAGTTCTAAATGCGATAAATTAACTTAATCTTAAGTATAAGCTTTTTTAAAAAAAAATTTTTTTATTGAACTCACTTCCGATCATTAATTCCCTTGAATAGGCCAAACTCTCTATCCTTCGGCGTCTTTAGTTTGTGTCCCATGATGCGAGTCTGCCAGTCTACTGGTATGATATTATAATGCCTATATAAGTGTAGTTTTTTTTAATATTTTTTTTTAAGTTTTAAAAAAAAATAAATAGCGTTGTCAATTGCTGAATGGTACGCTGATATTATCTATACGTTGCCCTGGCAACCGATCGCCATCACCATTTGTCTATAACACATGATGATACTTATGCTCATATTTCACAACTGTTGTTTATCTCGATTGTTTATTTTTGTAATCGTTATAGACGGATGCTTAAATATATATATATATATATAATACAAAATCCACAACTGCTCCACGTAAAATTCTTGCCAATTCTCCACAAATCCTATATTATAAAGAATGTGTATATTCTTTTTTAAAGAACATCTCAAGATTGTTTGTTGTTCTTCTTGTATATATTCATATTTCACAAATATATATATATATATATATAAAAGGCCATCATCTATACTAAAACATTCATTTGAACATTAAAAAAATTTTTTGTTGATTATGTCACTGATTTGTGACGCACTACGCAAGATTGAATGACGCAATGCTAAGGAAATTGAATGTATTGTTTTGAAAGCATTTTTTACTTGCATATCCATATCTATAAATCTTTATAGACATTTTATGAGTGACTGCAGTTTAATTTTCTTTATGTGCAAAAAAAATAAATAATTAAACATTAAGTATAATTGTATTTGCTTACCACCAAGAAAGGTATGCTTGGCACTGCTAGAGAGAACATGTTTAATTTTAATAAGTGATTATTTTTTTAAAAAGGATTCTCTTTTTATTTTTTTCTCCCAATTTATTTTTATTTCATTTTTTTAATGTGGAATTTTTAAAATATTAATAATAAAAAAAAACTTTTTACAAGACTCTGTTAATTGAATATGTACACGTATATGTGTCTGAATGATTTGTAAAAAAAATAAAATAATAATAATAGAATTTAAACTAAATTGTTTGTGTGTAAAGTTAGTTATGAGTTATTGATTGCAGCTCAGAAATATGTAACGAAGAAAAGAAAAAATTATGAGCGAATTTACTTGTCAATGAACCTATGACAATTGTTAAGCAAACAAAATGTTCAGTGATCTCAGGGGAGAGATAATATAAGTTAAAGGGAGAGAAACGTGTGACGGGAGATGTGAGAATACATTTTTTCTGATTATGAATTCTAACATTATAGCCTTACTTTTTTTCAATTATTGGTTATTAATTAAAATAGATTCTAAATTATTATTTATTGTAAATAAATTGTAAACTTTAATTACAGATTAAAATTGCCCCGTCACGTTAAACAAATAGATATATAAATAGATAAATATAGGCGAGATTAATAAACATGTAAGAAACCTATAATTTAATAACTAAAGGTAACTTGGTGCTTATGCCAGCAGGCATTCAGTTTTCTAACTACGTGAAATCCACTTATGAAGGCCAATGTGTATCAAGAGACACAATAGGTAATCTTGTTGTGTGGCCAATGTCTATCAAGAGACACAATAGGTAATCTTGTTGTGTGGCCAATGTCTATCAAGAGACACAATAGGTAATCTTGTTGTGTGGCCAATGTCTATCAAGAGACACAATAGGTAATCTTGTTGTGTGGCCAATGTCTATCAAGAGACACAATAGGTAATCTTGTTGTGTGGCCAATGTCTATCAAGAGACACAATAGGTAATCTTGTTGTGTGGCCAATGTCTATCAAGAGACACAATAGGTAATCTTGTTGTGTGGCCAATGTCTAACAAGAGACACAATAGGTAATCTTGTTGTGTGGCCAATGTCTATCAAGAGACACAATAGGTAATCTTGTTGTGTGGCCAATGTCTATCAAGAGACACAATAGGTAATCTTGTTGTGTGGCCAATGTCTATCAAGAGACACAATAGGTAATCTTGTTGTGATGGCCAATGTCTAACAGGAGACACAATAGGTAATCTTGTTGTGATGGCCAATGTCTAACAAGAGACACAATAGGTAATCTTGTTGTGTGGCCAATGTCTAACAAGAGACACAATAGGTAATCTTGTTGTGTGGCCAATGTCTATCAAGAGACACAATAGGTAATCTTGTTGTGTGGCCAATGTCTATCAAGAGACACAATAGGTAATCTTGTTGTGTGGCCAATGTCTAACAAGAGACACAATAGGTAATCTTGTTGTGATGGCCAATGTCTATCAAGAGACACAATAGGTAATCTTGTTGTGTGGCCAATGTCTATCAAGAGACACAATAGGTAATCTTGTTGTGTGGCCAATGTCTAACAAGAGACACAATAGGTAATCTTGTTGTGTGGCCAATGTCTATCAAGAGACACAATAGGTAATCTTGTTGTGTGGCCAATGTCTAACAAGAGACACAATAGGTAATCTTGTTGTGTGGCCAATGTCTATCAAGAGACACAATAGGTAATCTTGTTGTGTGGCCAATGTCTAACAGGAGACACAATAGGTAATCTTGTTGTGATGGCCAATGTCTAACAAGAGACACAATAGGTAATCTTGTTGTGATGGCCAATGTCTAACAAGAGACACAATAGGTAATCTTGTTGTGTGGCCAATGTCTAACAAGAGACACAATAGGTAATCTTGTTGTGATGGCCAATGTCTAACAAGAGACACAATAGGTAATCTTGTTGTGTGGCCAATGTCTAACAAGAGACACAATAGGTAATCTTGTTGTGATGGCCAATGTCTACAAGAGACACAATAGGTAATCTTGTTGTGATGGCCAATGTCTAACAAGAGACACAATAGGTAATCTTGTTGTGTGGCCAATGTCTAACAAGAGACACAATAGGTAATCTTGTTGTGATGGCCAATGTCTAACAAGAGACACAATAGGTAATCTTGTTGTGATGGCCAATGTCTAACAAGAGACACAATAGGTAATCTTGTTGTGTGGCCAATGTCTAACAAGAGACACAATAGGTAATCTTGTTGTGATGGCCAATGTCTAACAAGAGACACAATAGGTAATCTTGTTGTGATGGCCACTGTCTAACAAGAGACACAATAGGTAATCTTGTTGTGTGGCCAATGTCTAACAAGAGACACAATAGGTAATCTTGTTGTGATGGCCAATGTCTAACAAGAGACACAATAGGTAATCTTGTTGTGATGGCCAATGTCTAACAAGAGACACAATAGGTAATCTTGTTGTGTGGCCAATGTCTATCAAGAGACACAATAGGTAATCTTGTTGTGTGGCCAATGTCTAACAAGAGACACAATAGGTAATCTTGTTGTGATGGCCAATGTCTAACAAGAGACACAATAGGTAATCTTGTTGTGATGGCCAATGTCTAACAAGAGACACAATAGGTAATCTTGTTGTGTGGCCAATGTCTATCAAGAGACACAATAGGTAATCTTGTTGTGTTGCTAATGTCTATCAAGAGACACAATAGGTAATCTTGTTGTGTGGCCAATGTCTAACAGGAGACACAATAGGTAATCTTGTTGTGATTGCCACTGTCTAACAAGAGAAACGTCATAATCGCCCGCACCACGTTTTTAGTCATATTATATCAAAGTACTTGAACTTACAAGTTTTAAATTATTTTCTTCTTTTTAGTCCACTTGTAAAAACGTGGTTGTTAAAAATCATTTTTTTTAAAAACCTTTATTTATTTTATTCTTTTTACTCCACTAATAAAACGTGGTTTTTAAATCCCTTATATTAACTTCACCGCCGTCTCTCTCTGTCTCTCTCTCTCTGTCTGTCTTGGGCGGGCGGAAAAACAAAAGTAAAAAATGACCCACTTCCCGTGAAGCCATCGAGCTGAAATTTGGCACACGGACCCGTGTCACCTAACAATGCATCGTATAAAAAATTCAGATCGATCGAACGTACAGTTATTATATTAATGCATTTTTAAAATATATATAAACTATATGTAGCTGTCGCTATTGTTTACATTTTACGGGTCACTTGACTTCACACCAGCCAGAGGTGAACACATCTCGTGTTTTAACCAGGTGTACCGGCGTGCTTTTGTTTACATTTTACGTGTCACGCTGAGCTCGGTCCATCGATCGGTGACCAGCCCTTCCCCTCTCCCTCCCCCCCCTCCCCCCAGGGTTATAAAGGAAAGGGGAGTTAAGACAGATTCAGTCTGTAAATGTTTGTCGCGTTTGAACATAATCAATACTGTTAGTTATGTCTCATATATAAGGGATTTATAGTCAAAAACTTTGTTTTTACGGGTTTGTTTTATTAACAATATTTTTTTACTTCTATTTATTTTACCAAACACCTCATCAGCGCCCGCCTAACGTTTAATAACAAAGCGATGAGGACACGGGGTGAACTCGTCACGTGAAATTAAACTACGGCTGGCGGATATAGATGCTTATATAAAGATAAATTAAGAAATGCATTAATTTAATTACGGTACATTCGATCGATCTGAAATTTTGATACAATGTATTGTCATCCAATATCTATCTGTGGTAAAATTGTGAGCTCTTGGGTGATAATGCATTGTGTCAAAATTTCAGATTGATCGAATGTACCCTTATTAAATTATTGAACTTTTTAGTTTATCTATATTTTATTATATACTTGCTTTCGTGTCTGTCTGTCCGCAATTTTTCAAATTTGTTGTTGTTGTTGAGCCTTCCCGTCCAAGAGGGGCATCCATCGATCATCGTCGGCGTCTGCGATTCCTCCAAGGGCATAGGCCACCTACGAGAGACCTCCAGGCATCTCTATCCTGGGCCATCTTCTCCAGGATCTTCCATTCATGGCCAATTCTCTTGATGTGTGCCTCCAATTCTCGGCGCCAAGTGTTTATTGGACGGCCTCTTTTCCGCTTACCCTGTGGGTTCCATTTCAGGGCTTGCTTTGTTGTGTTAGGAGCAGGTTTTCTTAGTGTATGACCAATCCACCTCCATCGCTTCTGGAGAATCTCTTATCTTATCTTATCTTATCTTATCTTATCTGTTTACAGACGCTCCTTCTA
This sequence comes from Ampullaceana balthica, assembly GCA_944989445.1. Taxonomy (NCBI): domain Eukaryota; kingdom Metazoa; phylum Mollusca; class Gastropoda; family Lymnaeidae; genus Ampullaceana; species Ampullaceana balthica. Next base: position 1,347,091 of record CALYLW010000137.1, on the reverse strand, counting down.
TACAGAAGATTATTGCGTCCTACGCTTATCTATGGTTTGTGTTTAGTCCTGCATTTTTATTAGAGATTTAAATGTTGATAAAGTGTTGGTTTTCCTGGATTCTTCAGGCAACCCATTCCACGCCCGAATTCCGGACGGGAAGAAGGAAAACTTGTATGTGTTTGTTCTTGCATCCTCAATGGGCTTCTGGTTTTGTCCGCTGCCACAGTTCCTGGTTGCTGATTTTGTCTGGCCAGTGAATTCTGAGAATCCTTCTTAAACAGTTGTTGATGAAGGACTGGATTCTGGTCAGGTTGTTCTCCATGTCTCGGCTCCATATAGCAGCACAGGTTTTACCATAGCGTTAAACATCCTTTCTTTTAAATTGCTGCCTAAGTTGTTAGAGACCCAAACATTCTTGAGTTGCTGGAAGGCTGCTCTTGCTTTTCCGATCCTTATTTTGACTTCCGCATCTGTACCACCTTGTTTACCTACCACGCTGCCAAGTTAAACAAAACTGTCCACCTCCTCAAGGGCTTCTCCTTCAAGCATAATGGGTGATGTACTGGTGGCATTAACCTTGAGGATTTTATTCTTCACTTTGTGAATGTTGAGACCCATGTTAGCAGAAGTGGCTGCGACAATGTTTGTTTTCTCCTGAATCTGTTGTTGGGTATGTGCAAGAAGGGCAAGATCATCAGCAAAGTCAAGATCATCCAGTTGATCCCACAAGGTCCATTGGATGCCATTCCTTTTCTGCTGTGTAGATGTTTTCATCACCCAGTCAATGGCTAACAGGAAGAGGAATGGTGACAGCAAGCAACCTTGTCTCACACCAGTCTTCACCTGGAAAACATCTGTCACCTGCTGGCCATGGATAACTCGGCAGTTTATCCCTTCGTACATGTTTTTGATTATATCATTAATCTTCTGTGGCACCCCGTAATGCCTTAGCAATCTCCACAGGGTTTGCCTGTCAACACTGTCGAAGGCTTTTTCATAGTCAACAAAGTTGACCTAGAGCGGTGAGTTCCACTCTAGTGACTGCTCTAGAATGATGCGCAGTGTCGCTATCTGGTCCGTGCAGGATCTGTTGGTGCGAAAGCCAGCTTGTTCGTCCCGCAACAGAGGGTCTACAGCGTTTTTTATCCTGTTAAGTAGTACACGGTTGAAAACCTTTCCTGTGATGGACAGCAGGGTGATCCCTCTGTAGTTCTAGCAGGAGCTTAAGTCTCCCTTCTTTGTGATCTTGATAAGGTATCCCTCTTTCCAATCGGAAGGAACTTGCTCCTCTTCCCATATCTTCATAAACAGAGGGTGTAGCATTTCCACACTGGTTTCCAAGTCCGCCTTCAGTGCCTCTGCTGGGATGCCATCAGGTCCCGCAGCATTTCCATTTCTGAGTTGTTTAATGGCCCTGCTAATCTCTTCTTTGGTGGGACTTTTACAGTCAATTAGCAGGTCATTATCGGCTGGTTGGATATCTGGTGGATTCCTTGGTTCAGGCCCGTTTAGGAGCTCTTCAAAGTGCTCCTTCCATCTCCCTCTCTGTTGCTGCTCACTTGGTATGGTTTTCCCATTTTGTCCTTCACTTTTCTCTCTACCTTGCTAAATTTCCCTGACAGCGTCTTAATGGTATCAAACAGTTCCCTCATGTTCCCCTGGTGAGCTGCATCATCTGCTTCTTTAGCAAGTTTATCAACAAATTCCTTCTTGTCCCTCTTGATGCTTTTCTTAACTTCCTTATTTGCATCTGCATACTCCTTCTGGGAATTGTTTTTCTGTGCTCGGGTGCGGCTGTTATTCACTTCTGATTTCTTTCTTTTCCTTTCTTTTATTTTACTCAGCGTACCTGCTGTCATCCATTCTTTGTGTGCCTGTTTCCTGTTTCCTAGCACTTCTTGGCATGTTTACTGGACTGTTTCTTTCATGCTTTGCCACTTTCCTTCGGTGGTTTCATCTTCAAGTATTTCTTGTAGGACTTGGAACTTATTGAATAGTGAGATTTTGAATTCTTCCGTTTTGGCTTGGTCCTTCAGGAGGGAGGTATTATACCGAGTCCTGTATGCTGTTTGCTCGGTATAATGTCTCTTTAGTTTTAATTTCATCCTGGCCACAAGAAGATGGTGATCTGAGGCAACATCAGCTCCCCTCTTAACACGTACGTCTTGGAGAGATCGCCTGAATTTTTTTTACAAATACATACATGGTCTATTTGGTTCATCGTTCTCATGTCCGGTGAGACCCATGTAGCTTTGTGAATTCTCTTGTGCTGGAAAATACTCCCCCCTATGACCAGGTCTGCTGTGGCACATAGGTCCGCAAACCTCTCACCGTTGTCGTTCATCTCGCATATCCCTTGCTGTCCCATAACCTCTTCGTACCCTGTGTTGCTATTGCCGATCTTGGCATTAAAGTCTCCCATGAGGAGGACGATGTTCCTCCGTGGGCGAACCTGGACTATGGTCATTACTCTATTGTAGAATTCTTCTTTGTCTCCTTCATCACTTTCATTAGTTGGTGCGTAGCATTGTATAACATCTAGGTTGATGCTACGTTTCTTTGTTCGAAAGGTTGCTAAAAGAATTCTAGGTCCATGGGCCTCCCATCCAAAGATTGCTCCTTGTGCTGCCCTTGATAGCATCATAGCAACACCCAGGGTATTTGGGGCATCGTCTTCTTCGTGTCCCAAAAATATCACCATCTCTCCTGAGATTAATCTCTTCTGTCCCCAGCGGCTATTTGTGCAGCTTTACCAGCCTCGTACATGGTGCGGACATTCCAAGCTCCAATGACGGTGGTAGTCCTGGTAGAGATGATGGTTGTCGGCCTAATAGCTTCCAGGTTATGGCTTTCACTATTAGGCGTCATATTTTCCTCCTCAAGGAATCCATCCTCTCCCAGGACTGAAATGTCTTTTGTTACTCTTTTCGGTGTTTTTGTAACTATGATTTTTTACACGGCAGGGTTGTTGGCCTTGCGCACAACCACTTGGGGGGTTGCCCCTCACAGCTCAATGGGTAGCTGCCTTTGTTCGGGTTAGGTCCCTAGCCTTTGTGGATCCCTCCACTTCCTACAAGGCAGTAGGGCTGATTTTGGTCCACCCCGGGTATTTTATTTCCCCGGTACCCTCCATATCTGGTGGGCTTTCCCCTATCCGCCGGCTGGGGAGGCGCTCGATAGAAGATCAGCATCTCCCACGAGAATTTTTCAAATTTGCCAACGTAAAATTAAACAATTTCTGATGGTCCTAGAGAGCTCAAAATTTTACCACAGATAGATCTTAGACGACAATACATTGTATCAAAATTTCAGATCGATCAAATGTATCGTAATTAAATTAATGCATTTCTTAGTTTATCTTTTTATAAGCCTAGCTCTGTACCCGCCTGCTGTAGTTTTATTGATGTGGCGAGTTCACCCCGTGACCTCATCGCTTTGTTATTAAACGTTGGGCGGGTGCTGATGAGGTGTTTGGTAAAATAAATAGAGGTAAAAAAATATTTTTAAAAACCACGTTTTTATTAGTGGACTAAAAAGAATAAAATAAATAAAGGTAAAAAAATGATTTTTAAAAACCACGTTTTTATAAGTGGACTAAAAAGAAGAAAATAATCTAAAACTTATAAGTTCAAGTACTTCGATTTAATATGACTAAAAACGTGGGGCGGGTGTTTGGTAAAAAAATTAAAGATTTCTAATTTAGAAGGCAAAAGAGAGATCTATAAGTGAGAGAATGAGTGAACCGCATATGTTAAACCTCATAAGCGCTCGCCCCACGTTTTTAGTCATATTAAATCGAAGTACTTGAATTTATAAGTTTTAAATTATTTTCTTCTTTTTAGTCCACTTGTAAAAATGTGGTATTTAAAAATCATTTTTTACCTTTATTTGTTTTATTATTACCACGTTTTTATTAACTCGCTTTCGTTCCTGTCTGTTCACAATTTTTCAAATCTGCCAACGTAAAATTAAACCACTTCTGATGGTCCTAGAGATCTCAAAATTTTACCACAGATAGATCTTTGATGACAATGCATTGTATCAAAATAGCAGATCGATCGAATGTACCGTTATTAAATGATTGAACTTTTTAGTTTTTCTATATATAAGCATATGTATTGTCCGTCTGCTCTTGTTTACATTGCATTCACGTGCCGACTTCACACCAACCCCTGACCACAAAAACAACGTTTAACATCAAGGGGAGATCAGTAATTTCCAGTCTGTAAATGTTTGTCGGGCACTGCGTATTACATTTCAACATAATCAATACTTCAAAACTCACCATAGCATACACTTAGACTAAAAATAATAAAATAAATGGAAGTAAAATTAAAGATTTTTAAAAACCACGTTTTTATAAGCGGACTAAAAAGAAGAAAATATTTTTTTGTTTTTTTTGTTTTTGTTTCTCTGCTGGGATTCGAACCCGCCTATATAAAGGACAACTGCCTCAAACAATAGGAAGGTGTTTTCTAAACTTGCATGTCATGTGTATGCAGTGATCTTTAAATAGCTCACAGCATATAATGAATACAATTAATAAAAATAAAAAATAAATCCAATTTTTTTTTAAATAGCGAACCCAAAATCACCAATCAAGAGGTTTTTTTAGGCTGGAGTGAATACGGCGCCAGTTCAAAGACTAATTTATAGGAGTCCTATTGTCGACGTGGAGAGCAGAGGCATTGGATTACCAAAGGAGCAGTGTGAGCCTAGAGGGGGGTGCACTTTAAAACGAGTTTTGAAGTACGTAGCTGTGCCGCGATATTTTTTCAAAAACTGTTAATGAAATACTACCAAAAAATTATAAATATGTAGATTGACGAGGGCTTCGTTATTTAAGTTCATGCACGATAATCGAAATAGTATACAAGTCAACCAAAAAGAACTGCAAGCCCTGCATGGTCTGAGCCTGTTGTTGCCGAGGTCGAGAGGCGCAACTCGTTTATTTAAAATACTTCAGAATGAATTTGATCACATCGGGCCGGACTTATGCGGGATGAATTGCTACCATCCGCTACTAATTTCCCCGCCCCCCTGTATGGTTACTGACGCACACACGGGCTGTGACGACATGACACGGGGCATTTCAATGCTAATTGGTCGCACCGTGCGCACCTGCCGGCATCGCGCGAAGGACGGCGCGACATAAGTTGTATGTCTGGGCAAGATGTTGCAAGTTAATTACCTATAATTGCCTCCCCTTCTTTTATTTCCAGAGAGACGAACAAGGGACGTCTGATGAAGGGGTCGTTGGGGCGGGGGACTGCAGTGATGGGGATCGGTAGTACAAGGGGGTCAGGGTGGAGAGAAAACAAAAAGGGGGGCGGGTAGAGGCATAAATGGTTGCTTTCTTTTATTTCAGCGGGTGGAGCCCATAATTACAGACACTCGCTTCTCTGTCGGGCAATGTTGGCGGGCAGAAAATGAGTCTCGTGAAATATAATCGCGATGTTGCTGATAGCAATAATAAAAACAACGATAGAATCGCTTCAAGGTGGAGGGCGGGGGCGGGGGGGGGGTGCAGGAAAATGGGGTTGATGAAGTGGTGAGTCTGTGTGCACGGATGTGTGAGTAATTTTAGCCAGGTAAATCGTGAAGGGCCAGTGGGTGAACACACACGACATGCCAGAGATGCCTAGGTAATACCTTTGTAATAGTCTATAAGGGGTCTCATGGACGAGACCAATATGGGCGTTACAAACAATATTTCAAGGCATTAGCAGGTGGAACATCTTTGTAAATTAGTTAGTCTTTATAATCTCTTGTGTATACATTTTGTCTTTGAGATCGCTGCCTCTGCAATATGCATGGCCTTACCTACAGGTACACAAATGGGAATGGCGCGCCAAAAAAAAAGAAGAACAAGAAATATTAATTTATGTAATACAAAATTTATGAATAAATATGTTCACTTATTAAAGCTCTATTAGTCAGATTACAGACACCAAATTGGTTATATACAAACAAAACAAAAATAATAATAAAATGATTATTTTAAAAAAATAAAATAATAGGATATATATCAAATTACATTCCATTTAAATATAACATGGACATGTATAAAAGTGGACCTTCATAAATAGTGGAACAATTTAATATAGTTATCACAATTAATTCAACAAGCCTTTGGTTTAAAAAAAACTAAAGAAACAGAGGGGTGGGGTGGGGGCGGGGAACCACAACACGAAAAAAAAACCAATGACAACACGTGAGATAGTTTTGACTGTTGGTGAACAACATCTATACGTCAGGGCCTAGCAGAGCACGATTGTCGATGTCGAATATATTAGATCAGGGGCGACCAAACCATTTTGCGAATTGGGCCGTATTCCTTGAAGTAAAAGCATGTGCGGGCCGGATTAAGATAAAAAACGAAAATGACAAACGTTTAAGTTTAAGACACACTTACGGGCTTTTCAATTACCGTATATAATCGTTCTAAAGCGACCCTTTTTGGACAAAATCTAGGGGGAAAAAGTTTTGGGGTCGGCTTACGAGCGGGTCATAGGTGATTTCTGCATGTACATTGAATATCGGTGTTGTTATATTATTTTCAACAAGGAATTTTAAAGCACGCTCTTTCTCAACAGTCTAACAAATAATATTTTTTTTTAAATACCGGTAACTCTTGCCTAAAAAAGAGCACAAAGACAAAGATAAGTAGTACAAAGTAAACAATCATAATGACCGATTAAGCTTGTATTTTTTTTTAAAAATGTGTACCATTTTGTTTACGCTGTCCTATTTTATTTTTTTTTGGGGGGGAGGGGGGGTCGGGTTACGAGCGGGCTACAGACTTTTCTCTTCCGAAAGAGGGGGGGGGGTCGGCTTATGAACGAACGGGCTATAGAATGAGTATATACGATATATGTTTAAAGCTTAGTTGTTTGTTTATTGTTGTTGTTGCTTTTACATTTATATATTTTTTATATGTATCAATTTTTTTATTTTTTTGTAAAGAGTGATGTTTTGTGGAGAAAATACTGGGCACTGATATCAGATTTTCGGCACTTTGAAAATATCTCATCCCATCATTATAAATTGATAAAATTGTATTAATATTGGCAAATGATAGAATAAAGATGTTTATTTTATACTATGTACCTTACAACAATATGACTATAGCGAAAAAATAATTGTGTCGAAAATTGTGATTAAATCTGTCTTAAAATTTTATTTCCTTTTCGAGTTGGTAAAAAGTTTTTTAAAAATATATACATAAATTTACGTCATTGATTTTTGCCATCGAACGTCATCAAAATTGAGGCACATAACTGCTCACAAGTTCATCATCTTTTTCATAATCAGTATATACGAAATACGTTTTGTTAACAATAAAATGTCATCGATTTTTTCCATCATCGTAAATAAAACAGAACAAAATGTTGCCTTTTCTTATAAATATAATGTGGAAGCAACAGAAACAAATATACGAGTCCACTAATTAAATATGAGCCCGCGGGCAGTTAAAATTTGAACGCGGGCCGCATTTGCCTCACAGGCCGGACTTTCTATTAGAAGAGACAGGTCCGTCTGTAGACGTTCTAACACTATATGAGTGTATCAACCTGAAGGGCGCACAAGATGTTTCGTTAGAGTACTAGCCCCTGATATCCGATGGGATCGGTTCTCGCCACAGGGCACATCGGTGCCCCGGGACAAAGAGGAGATCTCTCACAAAGACTAAATCTCTCCGTGTGAATATATGGTCTTATACCGTGGGCGCAAATTGGCGTGAAAGATTTTAAAAAAATTCTTTGACGTAAGCGCCCATTCCGATTCATAAAACCACGAAGCCCTATTTACTAATGTGCGCGTTTCATAAAATAACTTTAGTTGATGGGAAGTTCACGGACCACCCTATCGTTGTTTGGTGGCCACCACTAGTGGTTTATTTGTAACGCTCAATAATACAAGTATTTAAAAATTAATTTTTAAAGAGAGAATTTTCAAGGCTGAGAAAAATGACACTTGAAGGGTAAACTCGATTTTAATACATTTTTATAACCAAGAATTATAACATCAATTTTAAATTATTTACAAATAAATAATAATTAGTAATTAATAAAAACGAATACATTTTAATCTTTAAATAGAGATTATCTTTGTCTGTCACGCTAAAGGAAATATATTTAAAGGTACTGTAAAACTATTATATCTTATCTTATCTTATCTTATCTTATCTTATCTTATCTGTTTACAGACGCTCCTTCTATACAAAAGATTATTGCGTCCTACGCTTATCTATGGTTTGTGTTTAGTCCTGCATTTTTATTAGAGATTTAAATGTTGATAAAGTGTTGGTTTTCCTGGATTCTTCAGGACGGGAAGAAGGAAAACTTGTATGTGTTTGTTCTTGCATACGGAATAAGAAAGGTGTGTCTATCTGAGGGTTGTATTAAGTTATCTTTGTGTTGTATTTCTAAATTAGAATTAATTGCTTTATGTATGATTACTTTGCTCTTTTCTATCCTCTAGTGTTTCAAGGTTTAATGATTTAACTAATGGTGTTATTCTTGTCAGTTTCGAATATTCTCCAGTAATGAATCTGGCAGCTCTTTTTTGAATTTGTTCTAGTTTATCAATGTTTTCTTTGGTGGATGGGTCCCATACAGAAGATGCATATTCTAGTACAGGTCTCACCAAAGTGAGGTAGCATTTTAGTTTTATATCTTTATTACATTTGTTAAAGTTTCTTTTATTATTATTAATAGTATTACATGTAATTTGGAAACCTTGGGAAAGTTACTTCAAATTTTTTACTCGGATTGATGTTTGATTGGAATGCATCTGAAACAAATACATAAATATTTAAATATATGAATACATAAATTTAGTTGATGGTTACTGAACGTATATAAATTCGTTAATGATGAAAATACTCTACATAGCTAGATAAATTATAAACACCGCTTTCTGTATAGCACACAATGATATTTGTTAAATTTAATTATTTTTTTTTCAATCTGAAAATGTTTGTTCTTAACTCGAAGAATGTGACCATAGATGTAGAATGTAACCATAGATGTAGAATGTAGGTATGCTTGGGATTTGTGCTTATTTCAGACAATGTTTCAAATAATGACTTTGCGTCCACGGGATACTTCGTATGTTGGCATCAGCTAAAAGCTACACACAAGACAGCCTTGAAATAGAGAGATGTGCTATCATCGGGGTTTACGAATGCAGACAACTGACAAAATGGCCGTCACAGCTATGTGTACTACATGCAGGGGAGAGAAGTATTCTTTGACTTGTTTTACAACAGTGACATCACCCCCCCCCCATACACCCCACGCTTTCATAACATGGGTTCGTCACCAACTTCTGCTCCCTGCTCTATATGTTTATTTCTTCCCCCCCCCGGCCCCCACTCTTTCTCTCTCTTTCCTTTCTGCGTGTGTCTTTATATATCTGTCAAACCCTCTTCCTTTTATCTGTTAGTCTCTCTCTCTCTCTCTCTCTCTCTCTCTCTCTCTCTCTCTCTCTCCAACTCTCTCACCATCAACTGTTTGACTATCGACCTACCCATTCCTCTTCCCCTAAACCTCTCCGCCACCTTCCTTTTTCTTTTCGCACCACCTCTCTATCCCCTCTCTCCATGTACCCACGTCACGAACCGTGTGCCTGATACCCTGTCGTCGCCCGCCCTCCTACCCCCCCCCCATAATACTCCACAACACTGCACCATATCGCTCCATCAGCTTTCACACATTCAAATTGGTTTTTAGCTCTGCCCCCCCACCCCCCACCCCAAGCCCCCTCTCAACAAGAACTAACTTTAATGTCTAGAAGCATTAATGGGGGACAGAAATGAATTTGTCTCCCTTGAAGTTGGTCGAACGAGAAAAAAAACCTATCTATGAAGATCAAAGCTTGGATTGTTTCTGTCGTTTCTCCCCCCCCCCTCCTCCCACCACCCAACTTCTCCTTTGAATGGCTAGAATTTGTGCTCCACCTCTTCTCCCCCCCCCCACACCCTGCACCATGAACAGTTTAATGCTTAAAGTATAAAACTGTTAAGAAATAGGTACCAAACATTTTAGAATTCTAAAACTTGAAATACCTGCTCTTGTCCCAAAACTGGTGGCTTTAATTGGGTACTTTAACCCCACACAATGCTACGCTCTATTTTCCTTGAAATAAGACAAACCCCCTACCACCTCAAGAGTTAGACCTTGTCTTTTCAACCCCCGCCACCTCAAGAGTTAGACCTTGTCTTTTCAACCCCTCCACCTGCAAGAGTTAGACCTTGTCTTTTCAACCCCTACCACAGCAAGAGTTAGACCTTGTCTTTTCAACCCCTACCATTGCAAGAGTTAGACCTTGTCTTTTCAACCCCTACCATTGCAAGAGTTAGACCTTGTCTTTTCAACCCCTTACCACAGCAAGAGTTAGACCTTGCCTTTTCAACCCCTACCATTGCAAGAGTTCGACCTTGTCTTTTCAACCCCTACCACAGCAAGAGTTAGACCTTGTCTTTTCAACCCCTACCATTGCAAGAGTTAGACCTTGTCTTTTCAACCCTTACCACTGCAAGAGTTAGACCTTGTCTTTTCAACCCCTACCACTGCAAGAGTTAGACCTTGTCTTTTCAACCCTTACCACAGCAAGAGTTAGACCTTGTCTTTTCAACCCCTACCATTGCAAGAGTTAGACCTTGTCTTTTCAACCCTTACCACAGCAAGAGTTAGACCTTGTCTTTTCAACCCCTACCACAGCAAGAGTTAGACCTTGTCTTTTCAACCCTTACCACAGCAAGAGTTAGACCTTGTCTTTTCAACCCCGACCACTGCAAGAGTTAGACCTTGTCTTTTCAACCCCTACCATTGCAAGAGTTAGACCTTGTCTTTTCAACCCTTACCACTGCAAGAGTTAGACCTTGTCTTTTCAACCCTTACCACAGCAAGAGTTAGACCTTGTCTTTTCAACCCCTACCATTGCAAGAGTTAGACCTTGTCTTTTAAACCCTTACCACAGCAAGAGTTAGACCTTGTCTTTTCAACCCCTACCATTGCAAGAGTTAGACCTTGTCTTTTCAACCCTTACCACAGCAAGAGTTAGACCTTGTCTTTTCAACCCTTACCACAGCAAGAGTTAGACCTTGTCTTTTCAACCCCTACCATTGCAAGAGTTAGACCTTGTCTTTTCAACCCTTACCACAGCAAGAGTTAGACCTTGTCTTTTCAACCCCTACCATTGCAAGAGTTAGACCTTGTCTTTTCAACCCTTACCACAGCAAGAGTTAGACCTTGTCTTTTCAATCCTTACCACTGCAAGAGTTAGACCTTGTCTTTTTCAAACCCCACCCCCCCCAACCCCCCCCCCAAACCCCACCCCCACTAAAGCCAATAAACGACTACTAAAATAAAATTGACCATAATTATAGAAAGAAAAAAAAACAGAAAAAAACAAACAAACAAAACATGTGTTTAATTGAAATGCAGACAATTTTTATTTTATTCTATTCTTCCTTCCCCTAGTCGTGAAAATATCTCCCCTCATCCCAATCTTGGATCACAATCTCGTCAATCATCTTAAATGCCATTTTCTCTCAATGTTACCTGAAAATTACGAGCTTTTGACGAACGGCACGTCAGACATCAAAGTCGAGGTGGTTAGCTAGGCTCCAGTCCGGAGATCTACGCCTCGACAGCTGCTACCCACTGAGATATTTTGACTATAGCGAATGCCTGTCCTCTTTATTTTCTATTACGGTTTGTTTTCAATGTTTGTTTGTTACTTTTATTTATTTTTTTATTTTTTCGTTTAAATATGTTTTATTTAAATATACACTTAACTTGGTTAAACAATGAATGCGATGTTTGAGTCTTGAAGTGATGAAGTTTAATGTGTCGTAAAGTTTTATCACGATGGGTCACACTTCAGCGTGTGTGACGGAAACGACTCGTCGTGTTCATTACTTAACACACCTGTTTATATTGTGGATAATTAAAACACCTGCCATCAGAGGCGTCACTAGGGTTGGTGTCACTCGGGGCGGCAGATCATGGGTGTCCTCCTCTAACGACTTAACCCGTAGAACTCCTCCTAGTTTTCCAGTGCCAAATAACGGGAACATACAGTATTTTATATTTTGGTGTCCCCCCCCCCGATGGTGTCACCCGGGGCGGCCCGCCCCCTCCGCACCCCCTAGTGACGCCACTGCCCGCCATGGTAATAGCGTTGATAACAGCTCACACCTGTCTTATAAAGTTGAATATTCACACACCTGGTTTTAATGTTGATAATTCAAACACATGGTTATAGTGTTGATAATAAACACCTCGACCATGGTAATGGTGTTGATAATAAACACCCCAACCGTGGTAATGGTGTTGATAATAAACACCCCAACCGTGGTAATAGTGTTGATAATAAACACCCCGACCATTGTAATAGTGTTGATAATAAACACCCCGACCATGGTAATAGTGTTGATAATAAACACCCCGACCATGGTAATAGTGTTGATAATAAACACCCCGACCATGGTAATAGTGTTGATAATAAACACCCCGACCATGGTAATAGTGTTGATAATAAACACCCCGACCATGGTAATAGTGTTGATAATAAACACCCCGACCACGGTAATAGTGTTGATAATAAACACCCCGACCACGGTAATAGTGTTGATAATAAACACCCCGACCATGGTAATAGTGTTGATAATAAACACCCCGACCATGGTAATAGTGTTGATAATAAACACCCCGACCACGGTAATAGTGTTGATAATAAACACCCCAACCATGGTAATAGTGTTGATAATATACACCCCGACCATGGTAATAAAGTTGATAATAAACACCCCAACCATGGTAATGGTGTTCATTACCTCCCAAACACATGCATACTTTTTTTTTAAAGTCTTTAACTAAAATTAGAATTTTTTTTTAAATATGTTAAATTATTCATTCAAATCTCTGAAATTCTTAAGTAACTCTCGAGATTTTTTCAGACAGTGATCGTGATCCCGAAGATTACCATACACCGCCCTAACCTTTACCCATAACGTTGTTATGTCATCAATGCCGTTGTGATCCAGCGGTCTTCATCTACCGTCCACCGACGTAACATTATTGCTTTGATGTTTATATCATCCTCATTGCAATACAACTCTCTGTGTCAGCCCCAATTCAGCTAACAGCCAATCGCTGCAATTGTTTGAAATGACGTCACGATTATTATTTTTTAGTAGCTTGGTGAAGATTCCGTCATAAAATTTTAGAAAACTCTCAATACATGTAGTTTATTTATCATTCTGAGAGTTTTGCGTTTTCATTTAGCAGACATTTCATTTCGCAATAATGACTTATCATTTTGCTCTTACTTTTATTAAAGTAAGACGCATAAATAATTATTTAAAAATGTAAAAGGTACACTTTTTCTCAATTAAATTGAACATTATAGAAATTAATTAATCGGCTCTATTTATTATTTTTTTTTATTCCTTTACACCCCGACCCTGTTTCGAATTTGACCCTGTTTTGATCCCTACTGGACTGCTCGGATTTCACCGCAGCTAAGTGTTTTTTTTAAAAATTATTATTTCGTTTTATTCGTTTCATGTGTGTACTATTTGTCCGTTGAGGAAGGCTCTTTGCCGAAACGTTCGCTGTTGTGTTACGTCTTGTCAGGCCTACTAATGACTAATACCCTGTTTTTATATTATAAATTTACCTTTCGAATTTACCCCGTTTTCGGTTTGTTCTGAGTGTGCAACATTCGACATTACCTCGTACCGTGATCACACACGTTTCAGTTTTGATGTAAACATCACGTGGTCTATAGATTAGAATCGCCTTCATCTTAGCCGCGATCAAAATAAATCTCTTTTATTTTTCCCCCGATGACATTTTTCCCCCCCCCCTTCAAAAATCCTTCTGGGGAAAATCCTTTCCCATTACAAAGTAGCCACACGCAGTTTCCATGGCCGAAAGAATGCCATCACAATACTACAAAGGCGACATCCCTGCTACGTACCCTCGTTACTTCGGACGGCCATTTTCTTGGCCTTTGAAGAGCGATTGTCCATTTTGTCGCTAATGTACCTGGCTGAAAGCTGGCGGTTAAAATGGAACAATACCCCGTACCTACGGACGTCTGATAGCCATCTACGTCACAGGACGGAAGTGTGAGAGCAAACGAGTGCTGGCAGACGATAAGGGTTCCGGCAGAACAAAATACTCGTGTGGTAAGGTCCTGGCACGTTGTTCTCTCTATCAGAGTCGAGAACAGGACAAGTAACAATTTTTTTTAAAAAGGAAAATACTGCGCAGAATACATTTCGAAAAGTTTCCCATGAAAAGTAAAATAAACCATTTGCTTTAGAGCGCATTATAAAGTATTTTACGGAATTTTTTCTTCTGTTATAAAAAAATTTCAATTGAAAATTTCATAAATAACTTTAGATCAACAATTGCGATCTTCTAGCCACGTATACAATTTTGCAAAGACATCTGCAACCTGCTTAATGGATACTGTAATCTGATCATTTAACGGCCTAAATACTGAAACAAGGTTCAAGGAAATTTTTATAACCAATTGTAAATTTATTACTTTTTGATCAAATATAAATTTTTGGAAAACATTAAATAGTGTGATTGTATATTTAAACAACGAGATGTGACGTCATGTTTAACGCTTAAAGTGCACCCGCTATCAAAGATGACCGATGTCAAAGTGGCCCGCTATTAAATTGGCCCGCTATTAAAGTGGCCTACTATCAAAGTGGCCCGATTTCAAACTGGTCCGCTAATATCGGTGGCCCGATATCAAATTGGCCCGCTATTAAAGTCACCCGCTATCAAAGTGGCCCGCTATCAAAGTGGTCCGCTAATAAGGTGGCCCACTATTAAAGTGGCCCGCTATTTAAGTGGCCCGATATCAAAGTGGTCCGCTTTTAAAATGACCTGATATCAAAGTGGCCCACTATTTAAGTGGCCCGATTTCAAAGTGGCCCGCTATTAATGTGGTTCGATATCAAAGTGGCCAGCTATCAAAGTGGCCCGCTATCAAAGTGGCCCGCTATCAAAATGGCCCAATACCAAAGTGGCCCGATATCAAAGTGGGCCACTATCAAAGTGGACCGCTATTTAAGAGGCCCGCTATCAAAGTGGCCCGCTATCAATGTGGCCCGATATCAAAGATATTCAAAAGTTATATCACCAATGATAAAATATTTGCCATGCTCTTGGATATAGAATACTGTGATACATTGTATTATGTGGCGTTGAAATTTGAATTTGTTTTAGGGGCTAAATCTTTTGTTACTGTTATTTAAACATGTTGCAGAATCTCGGTATAGTAACAAAATGTTGAGAAAAAACATATCAAAATTATAATTTTTTAAAAATCTCCATGTCTTTAAAACCAATAGACTTTTCACAAATGTTTTTTTTCCCTCCAAAAGTTCAAGTCAACTAAAGAGGGAGTGGATATGTTTTAAATTATTATTATTTTTAAATCCTTTATATTAACTCGTCGTGTCTGCACCCTTGATTGCTTGATTGCTTGTCGCCAAAACTTTTGATCGATTTTTAACCCACTTGCTCGTAAGCTAGCGAGCTGAAATTTTGCAGGCAGTTTCGTACCGATAATAAAAAACAATGTATCAAAATTTCAGATCGATCGCATGTACCGTAATTAAATTATTGATTTTTTAGATTATTTTATTTATTCCTATGTATCATTCTATTTTTTAAGATAGAGCGTCGCGGTGCGTATTATATTGAACAACCTTTCTGTCGCGCAATAAGGTGCGTATTTTATTGGCAACTCTTTTTATAAACATATTCCTGATCTGTGCGCATTATATTAAACATGTTTTGCGACACAAATGCAATTTTGTATTTCTGGATGGTCTGGCGCTGCGTATTATAATGAACATTCTTTTAGTTACGTCTCGTACATAAAGGATTTATAGTGAAAAACTTGTTTTTTTTACGGGTTTTTTAAAATTTATTTTTAATTTTTAAATGAAAATAACACGTGCCGGTACCTTTTCACAACTATTAACATTAAGTTTAATTTATGACGTTAGAATGAACTATAGTGTTCTATGATTGGCATCTTGACTGAAGGCAGCCTCATGCCTCGCGCTATGAAGGCAGCCTCATGCCTCGCGCTATGAAGGCAGCCTCATGCCTCGCGCTATGAAGGCAGCATCGTGCTATGAATTCCTTCCTTCTAGTCTCTTGACTTTACCAGTACCATAAACAACAACCCGCATCTGATAGTGACACACTAGATATTGTGTAGACAAGAATAATAAATTATACCACCGGCTTCTCGCCCAACAAAGGTGGCTCATGGTCTACTCGCTGCAATCATTTCTCCTGAAAGATTGTCAAGCACCAACCATGACTGCTGCATCAGTATAGTTATACGTTCCAGGCATGAAAGCTGCCGGACTAAGTTGTTAGTTTTAAATTATGCAACAGCATGATTCTTATTGTTGTCTTTTATGAATAAAACAGAATCGATACTCTTTATCGCTAACAGAATTATTTACATTCGAAATTAAAAGTCGGCGAATGCGATTTTCAGTTGTCAACTGAAATTGAAGTACAATGTTGATAATTATGTTTCTGTTTAAAGTGAAGCCGAAATAAAAATTATAAACGATACTTTAAGCCGAATTTTTTTTTAAAATGAATCATAAACCAGCAGAATATTTGTAAATAATTTTGGGGGGAATAATGATGCAATAGATCAATAGAAATCAAATTTATCAGCAATGCTTTTATTAGTTTTATAATAATTGTAAGTGATTGCTTATCCATTTATAACCTTTACTAATTTAATCTATAGTATAGTACACACACTCTAGGACTTGTCTCTCCAGCCACACCAAGAGCTGCAAATTAGGTGGAAGGATGCCATACTATGCTATACTATACTATACTATACTATACTACTATACTATACTATACTATACTATACTATACTATACTATACTATACTATACTATACTATACTATACTATACTATACTATACTATACTATACTATACTATACTATACTATACTATACTATACTATACTATACTATACTATACTATACTATACTATACTATACTATACTATACTATACTATACTTACTATACTATACTATACTATACTATACTATACTATACTATACTATACTATACATACTATACTATACTATACTATACTATACTATACTATACTATACTATACTATACTATACTATAATAAACGAATTTTTAAAAATAAATTCTACATCAGAAATAAAGGTGTATCCCCATAGTTATCCAGTATGCTGCTGCTACAGGCTACAGGCTACAGCGGTCGGGCTACCGTTGTCCTGCTTCCAGTGGGTAGCTCTTACGTCGGTGGGAAATAGAGCAGCTGAGTCATTCCTTTAGTTTTTGTTGTTTGTTTCCCCAAATATGTATACTGTATACTTTTTAAAGGCTAATTAATTGAAGTTGGCAGTTTGGAAGTAATTGAAAGATAAATTGATAAATCATCTTGCCGCTGTGAGCGTCCTTCCCCGAGGACTTGACCGTTTATCAGACCCCCAACGGCAAGGCCTCCAAAGATAATGAATATCGGATTCCCGGCGCACAGACAGAAGGAGTGACAGTCTGACACCTGATTGACGGCCGAAATCCGAAATCACTTTCGCGCGAATGCGAAAGTCATCCGAAATATAAACTACGTTGAGTGCGATCATAAGGCAAATGTCGGTGTCGAAACCAAAATCCTGCTGGTCTTTAGCTCGAAGTTAAATGACACTATTATAAAATTATTATAGTTTCAAATCATCTTACTGAGTAAGTTGTAACAGTCCTTCTCAAAGTGGTGGTACGCGGACCGGTGCCGGTCCGTGGGCCAAGCGCCACCGGTCCGCAGGGTTATCAAGAAAGGAATACAAATTTAATTATAATCCCCCATTTGCAGCCATTAATAATAAATCTATAGAATATGTCGGTGTTTTCGGCAATAAGCACACATACTGATACAAATAAAAGAAAATAATTTACAATTTGCTACTACATCAGTACAGTGAAAAAACCGCACCTGTCGCTGGTGAAATGGAAAAATTCATGCCGGTCCGCCATAATAAAACATTTGAGAAGCTCTGTGTTATAACACCAATTCAAGAGGGTTGTTTAATTAATTTGTAAAAATTAAGCTGTTTAATAGGATTTTTTCAAGACCACTTCAGATATGTTCAATTAAACAAATTCTGATTCACTTAATATATGATTTGTTCACTTCATTAACACATGATTTGTTCACTTTATCATAAAATTTGTTCATTTTAACGAAGGCTTTGTTTCACGTTTTCATGTGATATGTTCATTTTAACATGGGATTTGTTCATTTATTCATATGATATATTCATTTTAACAATGGCACGCTATCAAATTTCACTTTAACTCAGCATTAGTTCGCTTCAATATTTATATGACATGTCCACTTAAACTGTAAGAATTTGTTCACTTAAACTTAGTATATGTTCACTTTAACTATGTGCTCTGCTCAATTTTTATAGGACTTGATCATTTCAATTTAAGATTTTGTTCACCGTATCCTAAGATATGTTCACTTTAACTCAGGATTTGCTAACTAAAACAAATTATTTGTTCACTTCAAAATGGAATCCAGTCACATTTTTATTTTTAAAAAATGTTTAAAATAATGTTTGTGTTCCGGCATCTTCAAACCTGATTCTGCTGCGGGTGGTGATTATCTTCACAATTCAAGTTATGTTGCAACGTGTTGAATGTCCAAACAGTTTTTGTTTAGTGTCCGGAGCTTACGTTACCGGTTTGTACCGTAGAGAAACAGTGGTAAGGAGAATCCGTTGGTCATCTTGTCATGGTTTGATCGTTAATTCCATGATGTTACAACTGTCAAAGTACACCATGGGTTGATCGTTAATTCCATGATGTGACAACTGTCAAGGTACACCATGGGTTGGTCGTTAATTCCATGATGTGACAACAGTCAAAGCACACCATGGGTTGATCGTTAATTCCATGATGTGACAACTGTCATAGTACACCATTCAGGGAGGCGGCTCTTACGACTCCCATAATCCTTTGTCACTTTAATCGGGCATCGAATACGTATTTCAGACGCTATATCGTAGTGCCCAAGTATGCCGGGGGCATTTAAAAGGCGGCGTCGACTATTGCGTTGCAGCAAGTCGTAAACCAATAAGGGCGGGTAACTCAACCCTCGCAATGCCGTTATCCGGACCGCTGTGCAGTGAGTGCCCCTGAAAGAGTAGTCCATTTTTTTTTCTAAATAATCTAACTCTTGGGTAATAACAGTACCACTGGACACGCAAAGTCGTCATTGATGTTGTTATCTGAGCTTGGTGGGGCTGGCGACAGCCAGGGGTGTATCCTAGGAGAGTTTGTGGATGGACTGTGTCAGTTGTGGGACGTTGAGAATAACATTCCTTTGTGCGCGTATCTGCATGTATACGTGGTTTACTTTTGTCGGGAAATTCGGGCAGCCGTGTAGTACATTGTAAGAGAGAGAGGGCGTAGGGGGGGGGCATATAGAAGACCGGTATGTAGTATCCGACTGAAAAGAGGAAGAAGGAGGAAGGAAGATATTATTGAAAGAGGGAGGGCCATAGAGAGTTGAAAGGTAAGTTTCAGAAATACATGCTTATGTGAGGACGCTAGGTCATTTTGGGCATATTATAAACACAATTGCTGTAGCCAGTTGAGGAACTTAAACCAGTATTGTGTTTTTCTGGGAATGATTTAACTTTTAATCAATTATTTATAATAAAATAACCCAAATTATCCTATGGTGGTGCTATTAAAATCGTATTCCGTTCCTCAATAAAAGTGTTGTTTTTTTTTGTTTTTTAAAATTTTTTAAAAACCAATTTTTTTAAACATTCCACATCCCCACTCCCCAAGTTTAAATTCATTTGAGCTAGACCAGCAACAGTCAATGGTTTTACTCCAATAACCCAGTGCCAGTACAACCCTAACTCACTGTACCAGGCACCTCTCTCTAAGTAGAAATATCTTTGGGAGCGGTTGATGCTAACAATGGTCTAACAAATCTTTTTATCCGCCTTTGCCTTTAATTTTGCCCGATGACTTAACCTCCACCCTCCTCCCTCCTCATGCCCTCGCCACCGCCTCAAAATTTCCTCGGAATCTCATCATATCTCGAGAAGCGCCTGCAATGGCGCGTGTCCGATTGGCCAGGGAGCCCGCGCTTGCTCGTGGCCATCACGTGCACCTCGGCATCGGCGTTCATTTGTTCTGATTGACAGCCTGTGTAATGAACAACCTGGCCTCCGAACCGAAAGGCCAAGCTCTTGAGTCGCCACAAAGTTCTCGTATCGAACCTGGACGACTCCGGAAACTGTAAAAGTCACAGACGAGCGTTTGGCGAGGCCAAAAAAATTGAGGACTTGTAAATATCTTGTGATGAATAAATTGGCTGTCGTAACAAGATTTGAGTCATATATTCAAGACAAACCAGGCTTCTCTTTATCCTATGCTGGCTTAGATCTATATCTTGCCAAATGGTATCACTTACATAATAAAATAATGTATATAGATGGACCGAGTATCATGGTTGGGGGAAGGGAGGGGGCAGGGTCAGTCTTAGCGATTGCGGGGCCCTATGCGGCTGAGTATGCGAAACGAATTGCGCGAGGCCTATTTTGGGTAGAGGGATAAGGAATTAATAAGGATAATGATAATAAGCGCGGGGCCCACTGCGGCCGCATAGGTTGCAGGTCATTGTAACACCTTTGCTTCCGGTGCATGGATTATGACGTGATTCGGATCATGATTGATCTAATACGTATAATACAATGTCATACTCTCAGCCTTGAGTATAGCAGAAAGAATACACACATCATTAGACTAAAATTCAACGGAAACCAACTTGTCTACAGCAACGTTTCAACATTCATATGAAACCCGAAGATTGGGGTTTGACTTAGCTGGTTTGATTAAGGAAGTAATTTTTGTCCCCCGTGCCGGCTGACGAGGCTCTGCGTGCCGACTGTTGCGCGCATGCCAGGTTCGCCATCACTGGACTAGGGTGACTATAGTTGGACTAGGTTGAATAGGGTTGAACTGGGATTAGGATTATATTTGGATTAGGATGATAATTGTTTGACTATAGGATGACTATAGTTCTCGGAGATTATAGTTGGACTATAGGATGACTTTGGTGGGACTAGGAGGAATAAAGTTGAATCAGGATGACTATTGTTGGACTATAGTGATTATAGTTGACCTAGAATGACTATTGTTGGACTAGGATGATTATAGTGAACCAGGATGATTATCTTTGGACCTGGGTGACTATAGTTGAAATAGGATGACTACAGTTGGATTAGAAGGAATATAGTGGACCAGGACGGCATTCGTTGGGCTGGTCACTGGTCAAACATGTGTACTGTTGGATGGTCGTGTGACAGCCCCTGTCCAGTGTTCAGCAGTCCTGACCTGTCAGACGCACGTGCTGACAGCACAGCACAATATGTTTTGACGAGGAAGTGCTCCCGGTCACGTGCTCCGCCCCCTTTCTGACCATCGGTGCAAGATGGCGTGTGGCAGGTACCTGATGACAGGCGGAATGGCAGACGAGATTAACACGTGAGCAGCTGCGTCCCCGTGGACAGGTCGGCTGACAGCACTCCCGTAATTGCCGGCGAAATGAGAGGTGAAATTTAAGTTTACTTTTGTTGACCCATGAGTGGACACACACGCTCACGCCAAGCCACGCGGCCGAACAAATTCCTATGCCTTACATTTTTAACATTTAACACCTGTTTTTGTTATAAAGTACACGCGTTTCTCTATAATGTGACTGGAAAGAATGTATATATACTAGTGTATCACCCGTCAAATATGACGGAA
>CALYLW010000137.1:1135241-1325154 GCA_944989445.1 Ampullaceana balthica | reverse complement strand
AGTTTTCAAAATAAATACACATCAGATTAAAAAATAACGTAATACAGAACTTTCATTTATTTTATTTAACTTTATTTGTTTCATTTATTATCATATTGAACAATTTTATGCGGAATGTTCGAAAAGTGTTATTTTTGGTGCAGTAATTTGGTGCGCTGCTTTCTAAAATTAGAAATTATAATTACATCCATACATACATACAGACGACGGGAATTATGTATATTGATGATATAATTATTGAAGATGGCGTGGCAGTAGGCCAAAGGGTTTTGAAATTGTGAAAAAAATAGTGAAGAAACGCCTACCAACGTCTAGTAATATAGCGCCATTTTGGGGCGATAGTACTTTTGGCATACGCGTTAAAATATTACCATGAGAAACTTTAGGGTTAATTCTGCACTAGTAAAAAATGTATAACCGCCATATAAAACAAATGCAATAATAACACAGTTTACGTGGTTAATTGGTTCAGATGATATTGGTGATGTTTAGTGCTGCACGGTCATGCACCTCCATTGAGATAAAAAAAAATCTATATATATTATACTACTGTATCACCCGTCAAAAAAAAACGGAAGTTTTCAAAATAAATACAAATCAGATTTAAAAATAACGTAATACAGAACTTTCATTTATTTTATTTATTTTTATTTGATTCATTTATTATCATATTGAACAATTTTATGCGCAACGTTCGAAAAGTGTTATTTTTAGTGCAGCACTATAAAACAAAATCGATCGCAGAGCCACCTAACAGCATTATAATTACATCCATACATACAGACAACGGGAACTATGTATATTAATTTTGTCACTTTACGGCAGTATTGTCCGAGGCTGCTTTCAAAAACACATAAACTGTCTTATTTATTTGTTTTCAAAATCAAATGTTTAATTTTAATCTTTGCATCTTTGCAATAAGAATTGCTCTTCACGTATGTATTTTCATAATTTGGTTTCATCATCTTTCATCAACAGAACTACACGTTGAATCATTTTATAAAGGTTTTAAACACTA
Source organism: Ampullaceana balthica (assembly GCA_944989445.1). Lineage (NCBI taxonomy): Eukaryota > Metazoa > Mollusca > Gastropoda > Lymnaeidae > Ampullaceana > Ampullaceana balthica. The sequence goes on along the minus strand of CALYLW010000137.1, from coordinate 1,324,136 downwards.
AATATGACGCAATAAAAGCGGAAGCACTCAATTGCAGTTAATTAATCGATTAATTTTGTTCCCCGATTAATCGAACTGAAAATGTTTAATAAGTACCAGCCCTAATATATATATTTGAATGTGTTTTTGTTTGATTGTTTTATAACTTCATTGACATGGGGATTCCATGATAGTTTACAGGTGTAATCAACATACATAATTTGCAATGTATGTCACGTCTGTCTGTCCCGTGTGTCTGTCCGTGACGCTACTAATTTTAGAAAGCAGCGCACCAAATTACTGCACCAAAAATAACTCTTTTACAACGTCAGCCGAACATTCCACATAAAAATTGTACAATATGAAAATAAATGAATAAAATAAAAATAAATAAAAGTTCTGTATTACATTACTTTTTATTCTGATATGTATTTTTTCAAAATTAATAGATTTCAGCTGAAATGTATTCATTTTGAAAACTTCCGCCATTTTCGACGGGTAATACATTAGTAAGAATATAAAAATAAATGCTACCTCACTTTGGTGAGACCTGTACTAGAATATGCATCTTCTGTATGGGACCCATCCACCAAAGAAAACATTGATAAATTAGAACAAATTCAAAAAAGGTCTGACAGATTCATTACTGGAGAATATTAAAAAACTTACAAGAATAACACCATTAGTTAAATCGTTAAACCTTGAAACACTAGAGCAGTGGTTCCCAAACTTTTTTTACCCGTGGACCCCTTTTATAGTCAAAACTTGCCCACGGACCCCCAAGTGAAAACGCTACATAAATGTATAGTATACAAATTTACTAATTAAATTAACAACAACATTTTGTTGAAGAATTATTTATTTAAATTAAACTTGTTAAATTAAAAAAAGAAATCAATGACTTGGATGAACTTAATGAGAATTTAATAATTTTATGAGTATATTAATGTCCGGCTCAATGTTTGTGAGTAGTAAATGCAAATCCCCACGAGCACAAATGTATAGCCGGTTTCTTTTGTTTGTGATGAGGTTCATAATGGCACTGAATCCTTGTTCTACCAAATAGGAGGACGGGAAAGCAGTCAACAACTTTTGTACATTAACCCATAATGCAGAACATAAAATTGTGATCTCTTTTTGTAACCAGAATGTCTGGTATCCTTGTTCAAACATTGGTTTCAGTTCCTCATTTGTGGATAATTCAATAAGTTGCTCCTATATTAGTATGGTTTCATCTATGTCTGCGAACTGAGTTTGTCCCCAAGCAAAAGGGTTCAACACCCAGTCGAGAATATCCAAGTGAAGAATGTCTTCAAATATTTGGTTCAGGTCTGCACGAAGAGCCGCTAAGTGTTGACAGTAGGTAAACAAGTCTTCATCTCTATTTTGAAATTTCGAGAGATTTTGAATCTGAGAACATTCTCCTCTCCCCAAGTTTTGTTTATACAGAATTTTTTTTTGCAACAAACGCAGATATTACGCTTTTAGTTTTGATTAAATTTAATTGGTCACCTTGTAGTTTCAAAATTAGTTTCGTTAAATTCGGCAAACAAATATGTCATGTAAGCTATGTTATTTTTTGAGTTAATTAAATTTGTCTCAAACTCAAATCATTGTCTTTGCCTTCCAGGGATTCCAGCACTAAATAAAAGAGAGCATAAAATCGATTTAAACAAGCACTTTTAGATAACCTTCCTACTTCTGTGAGAAGTAGTAAACAATTATAGTCTTCATCATTTTCCAAACAAATTTTAGCAAATAATATCTCATTGAAGGCATTCCTTTTGATTTTATTAACTGCTCTAATGACATAATCTAGTGATCCATGCAAACGTTCACTAAGATTTTTGCAACAAAATTATGTCAATGAATGACACAATGCACTGAACATACATGTGTTACAGCCTGTTTTAGGTATGCCAGAAAGCCTCGGAATCTTCCTACCATTGCCGGAGCACCGTCCGTAGAAACAGAAATGATATTAGTCAGGAGTCAGGAGTATAGCTTTTTCATAGACAAATCTTTTTAATTCAGGAAATAACATTTCACCTTTTGTATCTGTTTCCAAACATTTAGCAAACAACAGTTCTTGGCAAAATTGTTCTTCTTTTACAAATTTTACATTAGCTAAAAGTAAAGCCTCGTTTCCTGTTAAAATGAACTTGTCAAGCTGTAAGGAAAATTCAGATGTTTTTAAGTAATCACATAAAGAATTTTCAACACTCTGAGCCATTTCGTTAATCCTTCCTTGGACTGAATTATTGCTCAGTTGATTTCTTTTTGAGATGTCGAAACCTGGTTTGTTCAACACATTGCTTATCACCTCACTTACAGCTGGTAATATAAGTTCTTCGCTAATTGTGTGTGGCTTTCCAGACTTTGCAATCAATAAAGAAATATTATAAGACGCACGCAGTCCATCGTCATCTCACTTAGATGTTGTCCCTATGAGTTGTTAAAGTGATGGCGTTTTAAAATATGTTTCTTGGACTGCTTAAAAAATCGTTAAATCTTTATCTTTTTTATCACTATGGATTGTCATTAAATGTTCCTTAAGCTTGGAAGGTTTCATAGAATCATTCGACTAAGTTTTATTTCAAAGAAGACACATTGGTAAAATACTATTTTCTGGTGATGAAATAAAGCCATACTTCAAATATTCAACACTGTACTGTCTACATTTTTTCTTCGGAACACTCATCATATAAGAAAAATTGTATATAAATGTTTTATTTGAAACGGTTACTTAACTATTAATTATTAACTTTTTCAATGGAATGCTGGAGTAAAACCCATTAGAATTGTTTGACGTGAGATGGAAGGATACAATTCTATTTAATTTTTTTCAAAAAACGTACGATACCTTTGTGAGTTTTATTTTATTTTTTAAAAATTAACCTTAAGGTATTACTATATTGAAAATGTGATACATATTGTTTTCAAAAGATATAAAATATATTCAAATATTAAATCTACTTACGTTCAAAAGTAAACTATCTGATAACAACACAAAATTCAACTATATCAAAACTTCCAACTAACAATACTAAACTTCTTTTAGCCTAAGATTGGGAAAATTGGATTATGCACTTCGTATCAGCATTACATAAATATAAATTGTCGATTATATGAACGGCTTTTTTAGACTTTATAAGTAGCTGCATAGTTGCGTTGCTGTATAAAACTATTTTTGGTAGTCTGTCTCACACTGCGCCATCTTAAACTTTGAAGGAAAAAAAAGAGGGTGGGGGAGGAGGTGAGGTGGAGATTTCTATGCTTCAATATTTTTGGTTTCGAAATTAATTTTTAATGCTAATTACATTTTAAAAATATATCATAAAATATTAGAAAATATTTTAAAATATATTTTTGCTAACTGTCTAAAAAAAAGTGTGCGGTCGAATTTTTAATTTAAAAAAAGTCTTTTTGCTGACTCGATTCATGTATTTTTAATCGTCCAATGATATCAAATTTGGTATCAATGGAAAGCTGTCGGTAAGTCACATAAGATATATGACTTACCGACAAGTCAAAATTTACCCAACCCGGCTATCATCGTCATTTCCGTTAAAATATTATATTTTTATGACCTACATATAGGGTCTCCGCCTTTCTCACGCATCAAACTTGACATACCTTTCAATTAACCAATCATTTTGATTGGTTACAGCTGTGGAAATATCGTAGTTTTTTTTTCGTTTTCTAGGTCAAACAACTTTATTTTGCTCAGGACCTAAAAATCGCTACTACATTATTCATTGAACTTTATTTTTATTTCCGTAATAATTTTTTTAAAAATACATAATTTTATTATTTTTATATTAAACCTTCCGCGGACCCCCTGACGTTGTTCAGGGACCCCCAAATCAATTTTAATTTTCCACGGACCCCCTGAAAGGTTCCGCGGACCCCTGGGGGTCCGTAGGGACCACTTTGGGAACCACTGCACTAGAGGATAGAAGAAACAAGAGCAATTATGTAATAATACATAAAGCAATTAATTCTAATTTAGAAATACAATTCAAAGATAACTTAATAGAACCCCCAGATAGACATAAGTATAAACACACCTTACTTATTCCATATGCAAGAACAAACACATACAAATTCTCGTTCTTCCCGTCCAGAATTCGGGCGTGAAATGGGTTGCCCGAAGAAACCAGGAAAACCTACACTTTATCAAGATTTAAAACTCCAATAAGAATGCAGGACTAAACACAAACCATAGATAAGCGTAGGACGCAATAATCTTCTGTATAGAAAGGAGCGTCTGTAACATAGAAGGTAAGATAAGATAAGATAATGAAAAGCTTCTTGCGTCTCTCTTTATAGACCACTCCTGGGAACGTCAAGGAAAAGGGTTACATAAGTTAGTCGTTAATGGTCTATTAATATTGGAAGTCTAGTAATCATCGACAAATACTACTTCAGTTATCTGTCCATGAAACAGGGAATCTTAGACATAAATGTACCAATTTAATTCTATATAAAGAAAATTCAAAAAAATGGTGTAGTAATTTTTCTTCTAACGAAATTTCAATACAAAAAAATTTTACACCATGAAGCTAAAATACCGTGTCTTAAAAATTACAGAGAAGAGGAAAACGGTAACTTCGTTCTGTCCTCCTCCACGCCACACTTACGGGCGTCCATAAAGTACGTCACACTACAGAGGGGGGGGGGTGTAAAAAAGTTTGACAGTTTGTGACAGGGGGGAGGGGGGGTCCGAGTCCGTTCATGTGTGACGTCACGGTGTTTCTTATGACATTTTAATTATTTTGTTAATTAAAATGAACACATTTGTTGGAAAGTGTGACGTACTTTAGGGGGGGGGTCTGAGATTTGTGACAGGGGGAGGGGGGAGTTAAAAATGGTTTTAAAAAATCGTGACTTACTTTATGGATGGCCCCTTAGATCTATTAATTCGGCCTTAAAAAAAGCCAAATAGCAAGTAGGGCAATGAAATACAAAGTCATAGTGTCTCTATTGACCTAATTATTTAATAATAAATAAATTGATTATTTATATAGCGCTGTATCCCAGTAAGGAACTGGGCTCACAGCGCTTTACATGAAAGAAATAACATACCTATAAATATTAAATTAACTTTCATATCATAACAAACACAAAAATTACAGTACATTATACATAAGCTACGTTAATCATTTACGAGAAATGTTGTTTCATTAATTTTGAAAATAAAATAAATAAAATTTAGTATATTTTCACCATTAAATGACAATAAAAAATAAAAATTAGTTTAAAGTGAGTATAAAGGATGTCTCCGATCAAGTATCATAACGAGTGAAAGCGGAACACCCTCTCGCCACTACAAATGAACAGGACCAGTGGCGTAGTTAAGGGACCGGAAAGGGGCTTGCGTCCTCGGCGCGACTTATTTTTCATTCATATGGAAAGGTGCCATTTGGGTGGGGGTGGTAGGGAGTGGTCGTACTTGTAGCCCCCCCCCCGCCCCTTTTCGACATCCTGGATAGTCAATGATTCTAGCCATCTCACGATTTTTTCTCTGTGTGCCTGAAGGCGGGCTGATGTCCAACTCATGCAGACTTAACGATTTGAACCCCCATCACACCAAACGATGGCTTGGCTTGTCAAACATATCTGCTATTCATTTTTTAAATTTAATTATTATTTTTATTTATTTATTTTAAAAAATTTTTTTTTGTTTGTTTTGAAAATGGCATAACACATTAATTTTTCCTTCCGGGCACTCGTCTCAATGACATTCAGGGAAAGCACCATTCTTTCGGGCTCCTTTGATCGCTCAGGTCCGACTCTCTGCAGCACGTATTCCCAATGCCCTCGGTGTTATTCTTATCTATTGGATCTTCTTGCACTGACACCCCGACCGCGTTGATTGTCCTTTCGTGATGTCTTAACTCCCCTTCTCACCCGTGTTACTTCTGCCGAGTGAGACCCCGTGTTTAAAAAAAAATTAAAATAAAATTTAAAAAAAGAAAGAATAAAAAAAAAGAGGAAAAAATAGTATTTATAACAATAATAGGCCTACGTTTCTGTTATTCGACACCAACGCAATCCCATTGACACTTGGACTGGGGGGTCGGGGAGGGGGGGAACGTTTTGTATTAACATTTGATAAGACCAGGCTTCTGAAATTCGAACATTGTGGCAATCTGCCGCTAGCTTTGCTGCCCCCCCCCCACCCCCACAGCAGCCCCAATCCCAGGCTTGTAAGACGTGCTATTTCACGCAGTATGCCTTCTCCACGTGAGCCGAGGTACGATCTCCGCTCCCCCGTGGAGCTATACACGTATCTCCATGACAGGCGTAGCGGAACGGCCAGGAACAGGTCTCTCCCACCCCCTCTCCCCCCCTGCCACCAACAGGGCGGCCCATGCCTGTCCCCGGGGCAGAACATATTGTGTGCGTCTGATGGTATCAACAACAGAAGCAGGTGAGGCGTCATTTGTACTTGTCTCATTACGGCAGGAAGAATGCGCCAGCAGTACCAGGGTCTGGGCTTGTTCCTAGAGTGGGACATGGGAGTTGTTTCTCGAGCAGGACTTGGGAATTGTTCCTCTAGTAGGACATGGAGATTCTTCCCCAGTATGACATGGTAATTACTCCTTTAAAACAACATGGCGAATTTCCATTGAGTAGGACATGGGAACTGTTCCTAGAGTAGAACATGGGAATTGTTCCTAGAGTAAGACATGGGAATTATTCCAAGAGTAGAACATGGGAATTGTTCCTAGAGTAGGACATGGGAATTATTCCTAAAGTAGGGCATGGTGTCACATGTGAATGTCACGGGTGTATCATGAGTGAATTGCGTGATCAGATGGAGAGCTCACGTGAGTAATAAACGCGGGGGGGAAAAAAGGAGCCTTCCCATTGGCTGAGAAGGTTGGGAGATCAGTTGTCAGAGAACTTCCGTGAGGGAAGGACGTGATGTGTGTGCTTGAGAATTCCACGTTGTATAACCTCAAATTATGATTCTTGTACAAAGTATAAATATTAAAGTTGTTTTATAAAAACAAGTTCTTCAGTGGATTATTGTGTACAAGATTATGTATTGAGAGAACGCCTACAAGTTACATATTAATAAGTAAAAAACTCAACCACAGTTACACATGGGATTGTTCCTTGAGTAGGACATGGGAATAGTTCCTAGAGTAAGACATGGGAATTATTCCTAAAGTAGGGCATGGGATTGTTCCTTGAGTAGGACATGCGAATAGTTCCTTAAGTAGGACATGGAAATTGTTCCTGAAGTAGGACATGGGAAATGTTCCCCAATAGTACATGGGCATTGTTCCTTGAGTAGGATAGGGAACTTTTCAATGAACAGGTCATAAGACTTGACCCTTGAGTAGGTCTCAAGACTTGTTCCTGTAGTAGGTCACGACACTTTTTATTCCTTTATTTAGTTTAAAGGAAATGTCTTAAAACGTAATACTATAATACGCATATCTATTCCAATACACAGTAATTTATATCTCTAAAAAATCTTGTTAACATATTTGGTTTTTTTCCTTCTTAAATTAACTAATGTAATCTCCATGCAATGTTTATTCCACTCTCACTCTTACATGAAGACCGTTGCCTGCTTATTCTTTATCTTGTTGGCGCGCTTATAAGTCTAAGGGAAATAACTAGTACATTTTACCCATCTCTTATCCTATCCAAACGATTCTCCGATTAACGAAAAAAGCAACAAATCAAATAATTGACATAAGAAACAAATATATTTTACGCAACAAGAGTTTTTGATGAGTCAGTAAATTTGATAATTTATTGACAATAAAGATAGGAATCAAAATTAGTAACAAGATCATCCTTAACAATAAAAGTATGACTTATAAACATAGTGAAAAAATGTCAACAAAAAATACTACATTGTTCAACATTAAAAAATATAATCTCACTGGTCAACTCACAGAAACACATACATTTCTTACATGACATCTCATACATTCATTTCTTAAAGCAACATATTCTCTCCGCATGCCACACCTCTGCACGAGAATAACACGTACATACATAATCTCCATTCATAGCAACAGAAACAAACTAATCAAAAGACAGATACAGTTCTGTAGATGCCGTTATGTGGAACTGGTGATTGCCTTCTTCAACTGGTCGTTGAGTAGCATCAAGCCCTGGGCAGACAACTTCTGGCATTCTTTATCTGGGTCATGCTCTAGCACATCTGAAGTTTACAAGAGAATGAACTGTCAAGGTCAAATAAAAAGGGAGGTGGGGGAAGGGTAGTGGTATGATGTGAAAATAATGAGGCAATTCTTAAAAAGAGGGACAGGAAAAAAAAAGTCATTCCAATATGGAAATTCAAAAAAAAACAAAAAACAAAAACAACAAAGAGTAGTTCATACATAGGAAACCACACAAGTAGTGGCTGTCCTTTTGGGTCATGTTAAATGAAAGAAATGTAACTCCGATCAGCAGAGTTGTAACAGAGACATTGAGACCTACAAGCTACAAACCACAACAAAGCAGGTAGATAAAGAACATAAAGTCAATGCACCATTTGAAAATTGTGGGATGATAAAACTTTTAAATATTTTAATGATTCCTCCCGCCAGGATAGACAGTGAAATGCTAACAAAGATAAGCTACATAAATCATAGGGCTAAGATTGTCTGACCTTCCAGCCATTCTTTTGTGTCTGTGATTTCTGAATGAAGGTCTGTCATGAGGACATGGGCAGGGGCCACCAGGAAGATTGTTGTAGTACAGATGAGTACGGCTTGTCTCACGGAGCTGACGAAAACAGTGCATTGACTCTGTTAGCATTGAGCCATATTACTTACTGTTGACTCAGTTTGATATCATTGTCCCAGATTGGTAACTTATAACAATATACAGTATGCATATATACTGTTACATAAATGCTGTGCTATTATTGCCACATATATGCTGGGCACTTATCTTACAGAGTCAAGAAAATTTAAATTACTTTGGGAAATAAAATATACATACAAATGTCATTTAGGGCATTGTACACTGGAATCTATCAATGTTTCTATTAAAACATTTTTTTTAAAAAATGTTTCTTCAAATATTAATAAAAATTTTTTACATTCTTTTAATGAACAATAATAAAACAAATTTTAGGTATCCAAAAAAATGCAAACAAACAAATCAAACAATGAAGTCTAATATCAGAATAATCAGTGGTATAACAAAATATTGAGAGATATGATTTAAAACAGTGGTGCCAACCTTTTTATCGCTGCGGTCTGGTAAACATTTAAAAATTTTGCCGTGGCCCGCTGAGGGTTGTGGGGGGCCGGATGTTGATTATTTATATTCTAAATTGTTTTGATTTAATAATTTTAATTTGATTGTATTCGAAATGTCTTTAAAAAAAATATTGCTAGCCTACACCATAAAATGAATATAAAGTGTTCGTTCATAAGCCGACACTTTTGGAAGGGAAAAGTATTAAAAGTGTATAACCCGATCGCAAGCCGACCCCCCAAAAATAATAGGACAGCTTTTAAAAAATGGTACATATTTTTTTAAAACTACAAGCTAAATCGGTCATTATGATTGTTTACTTTGTACTGCCTATCTTTGGCTTTCTGCTCTTTGTTAAGCAAGAGTTACCAGTATTTAAAAAAAATTATTATTTGGTAAACAGTGACGAAAGCGCGTACATTAAAATCCGTGGTTGAAAACAGTATTTGTAAAACAATTTATTAAAACGTTCACAAAAATAAATAAAAGGATTAAATAAGGTAAGTGCTGATTTTTAATAATATATTATAGCTTCTGATAGAGCAGTCGAATCTTGTAGAATGTAGAAAAGGACATTGATAATCTACAATAACAACACCGATATTCAATTTCCATGCAGAAATCACCTATGACCAGCTCATAAGCCGACCAGCTCATAAGCCGACCCCCTCACTTTTTCCCCTAGATTTTGTCCAAAAAAGGTCGGCTTGCGAACGAGTATATACGGTAAATGTTTAATTCACTAGAATGCTAAGTCAATGATAACCCTGAGCTTGTTCCTCTGCAATGATACCATTCCATCTGGGACTAATAAGGGACAATGGCACGAGCTGCTTAATCTCACGATTTTCAGCCATGAATTTAATCCAGAACAAATTTAGAGTTGTCTCTAACAAAGTTTTTAAGGCTGTCGTCATTTGCAATCTCCAGCAATTGATATTTTTCTTGCAAAGACATGCTAGATTTCCCCGGTTTGTTGACAAATGGGACGTGGATACATTCCTTACCATTTTGTGCATCTTTTCTGGTTGGGAAGTAGCAATAGAACTTTTTTAAAAGCAAAGCTAAGTGAGCGTGCAGCAACTGGAAGAATGAATGTTCAGTCTCAGGCTCGGTCTCAGGCTCAGTCTCTGTTTTGGTCTCATTCTTGGTCTCAGTCTCGGTCTCAGTCTCGGTCTCAGGCTCGGTCTCAGTCTCAGGCTCGGTCTCGGTCTCAGGCTCAGTCTTGGTCTCAGTCTCGGTCTCAGGCTCGGTCTTAGTCACAGGCTCGGTCTCAGTCTTGGTCTCAGGCTCAGTCTTGGTCTCAGTCTCTGTCTCTGTCTAAAAACCCTGCAGTTTGAAACATCTCCTAAATACCTCCGTTTGCGCACCATCCCCACAACTCCGGCTAGTTTGCAAACGCAGCTACTTTCTCTGCCAACTTGAAAACAGTTGTCATTTTCCCCTGAAGTGACAGATTGATTTCATTCAGCTGACTGAATATGTCACACAGGTAAGCCAGTTTTGTGACCCATACCTTGTCACTGAAATGTCCTGCCAGCAGTGACTTCTTTTCTGAGAGAAATCTTAGCAATGGCTCTTGTAATTCAAATACTCTAGTAAGGGATTTTCCTCTGGATGACCATCTTATCTCTATGTACAAGAGAGGACATGTGGTCTGCGTCCATCTCCTCACAAAGCTCCTCAAACAGGCGCGAGTTAAAGGCTTGTGTCTTGAGTTGGTAAATAACTTTTTTTTGTGTGTCCCATAACCTCGTGGTCGTGTGGGGTTCTAATTTTTCCATTAGAACTTTCTCTGGGCTTGGTAGATCTTGGCGGCGCCCATCTCCTCTCCAGGTCAGCGGAGGACTTCTTAGCAATAGTAATTCATCAACATTTTTATTGTGGATTTAACGTGGGCTAGATCCCACGCCCCTCAGCTTGTGAGGCGAGCGCACTGTTGACTTCGCTGTCCAGCTTTAACAAAATATAAAACCATAAAGTGATTTGAACAGTTCCATTACTGTGATGTTGGATGACAAAGATAGTGTACATAGGAAATCCTCATAAACATCCTCCAGCTAAAGATACCGCACATAAACAAGTCATTGCGTTTTTGTCAATACATTTAATCTGCATACCACAATGATGTATTAATTCTCAATTTCTCTCAATGTCTTTGGCTTGGTCCTAAATGCTCTTGTAACAGTGCTAGCCGACACAGGCAAATGCGCTATATTTTAAATGGCAGTCTCTAATAGAGGTTCACGGCAAATGTCTTTAGCGAAGGGCAAGATCAACTCTTCACTGATAGGGAATGGCTTTTTAGCCTGAACATTACGATTAGCCACCAAATATGATGCTCAGGTGACATTCTCCATTGTTGATGCGGCGGTCCTTAGAAGTTTCTTCTGTCCTTCGCGTTTCTTCAGAGTTATTGAAATGTATATCAAGGGCCAAGTTAGCATGAAGAATACTTCAAAAAGGAATTGGTTTGGGGTGACGACAAATGCAGGAGGGTCATATTTCAAAAAAATAAATATTTAATAACGACTTGAAAATCTTACCTGTCTGCATGCATTCTCAACGACCAGGTAAAGTCCAACAAATTCTGACACATCTGAGGCACACACTGAAATACGTGAATTCATCCCTTAAGGTGTTTTTTAAAGTAATCATTTAAATTAAATTATCATTTTGTAAACTCTTAGAGCAGGAAGAAATTGTAAGCTGTTTGGTGATACACAATTTGTAAGCTGTTGGGTGATACACAATTTGTAAGCTGTTGGGTGATACACAATTTGTAAGCTGTTTGGTGATACACAATTTGTAAGCTGTTTGGTGATACACAATTTGTAAGCTGTTTGGGTGATACACAATTTGTAAGCTGTTGGGTGATACACAATTTGTAAGCTGTTGGGTGATACACAATTTGTAAGCTGTTGGGTGATGCACAATTTGTAAGCTGTTGGGTGATACACAATTTGTAAGCTGTTGGGTGATACACAATTTGTAAGCTGTTTGGTGATACACAATTTGTAAGCTGTTTGGTGATATACAATTTGTAAGCTGTTTGGTGATACACAATTTGTAAGCTGTTTGGTGATACACAATTTGTAAGCTGTTTGGTGATACACAATTTGTAAGCTGTTTGGTGATACACAATTTGTAAGCTGTTTGGTGATACACAATTTGTAAGCTGTTTGGTGATACACAATTTGTAAGCTGTTTGGTGATACACAATTTTCATATCACAATTTAATATTCCCCATATAATGCTATTCCTCACAAATTCCTATTCCCTCTTTAACGGTATTCATCACAATTTACTACTTCCTCTATAATGGCATTCCTCATAATTGACTTTTCCCTCTGTAATGGTATTCCTCACAATTTACTATTCCTTCTATTAGCCTTTACTACTTTACTAAGTAATATTACTGTACTAAGCTGTGAGATAGAAGAATGTACGGAACAGCAAAATAAAATAAAAACTATTGTAAAAGTGTCATAGTGTGCTTATTCATTTATGTGACTCATTTTGTCAAGAGCCTGCTCACTTGAACATATAATAAAGACAAAGAATGTTAATCCTGATTTGAACTTACCGGCAAGTTGATGGCAGAGTACAACACAATGGCCAGGGTGTACAGCAGCCGGAAGAGCAGAGCGGAATCCTGCCCCAACAGGTCCAAACCGGAACTGTTTCTGTCTGCCCTGTTCATTAGAGGGTAGAAAAAATCCCCGGCCACGGGGTTGAAGCGGTTGGCGGTGGGTACCGGCAGCGGCCTGGATGGACCGTGCACAAACCTCCTGGTGTTGCTGTCGATTCTCCTCTGGACAACTTCCCTCCAGCTGCTTGCCTCAGAGTTAGGGTTGACATCCGATATCTTACTCTCTTTGGTCCTGGAACAGACACAAGAAATAAGACTGAAAATCAATAATTTCATAAATAAATAAATTAACAATAAATTAAAAAAACAAAAAGTAATTTTTTTTTAAATCCAGAATTTTTTTCAGCAAAAAATGAGTACATTTTAAAAAAAATTGAGCAATACAAATATTAACAACACATACTTTTATAATGCAAAATAAAATATACAATTAGTTTAAATAAAACATTAAAATCACTTTGTTACATTTGCAACATATACAGCACAGAAATTTTTTTAAATATTTTATAAAAATTATATATTTAATGATTTATTATACAATTCAGAAATCTTTTACAATATTAATTCCTGCATTAAGTTCTATATAGTATAGAAATATTTTTAAACCGTCTGTTTATTGATAGAAATAATGTCCATATATAAGCACAGGATTTCAACAATTTTCTTTTTAAATGACAGAAACATAAATGATAAAATGAACAAACTTAATGTCCATCTCCGACTTGTCCGGTTCTGACAGTCTTTGAGCTGCATTGGCTAAAACCTGGAGAACAAATAAATCAAGATCCTTTTTACCACGACAAATATGGGCGCAAAACAGGAAACAAACATTCAATAGCTCCATTATATGCTCTTCATATTCAATGAGCTAAAAACAATTAAATAAATTTTCTTAAAATTCTAGAATATTCGTGTTTCATGAACAAACCCAAGTGTTCAAGACATTAACAAACCCAAGTGTACAAGACATTAACAAACCCAAGTGTACAAGACATTAACAAACCCAAGTGTACAAGAGACATTAACAAACCCAAGTGTTCAAGACATTAACAAACCCAAGTGTTCAAGACATTAACAAACCCAAGTGTACAAGAGACATTAACAAACCCAAGTGTTCAAGACATTAACAAACCCAAGTGTTCAAGACATTAACAAACCCAAGTGTACAAGAGACATTAACAAACCCAAGTGTACAAGAGACATTAACAAACCCAAGTGTTCAAGACATTAACAAACCCAAGTGTTCAAGACATTAACAAACCCAAGTGTTCAAGACATTAACAAACCCAAGTGTTCAAGACATTAACAAACCCAAGTGTACAAGAGACATTAACAAACCCAAGTGTTCAAGACGTTAACAAACCCAAGTGTTCAAGACATTAACAAACCCAAGTGTTCAAGACATTAACAAACCCAAGTGTACAAGAGACATTAACAAACCCAAGTGTACAAGAGACATTAACAAACCCAAGTGTTCAAGACATTAACAAACCCAAGTGTACAAGAGACATTAACAAACCCAAGTGTTCAAGACATTAACAAACCCAAGTGTACAAGAGACATTAACAAACCCATCTGTACAAGAGACATTAACAAGCCCAAGTGTACAAGAGACATTAACAAACCCAAGTGTACAAGAGACATTAACAAACCCAAGTGTACAAGAGACATTAACAAACCCAAGTGTTCAAGACATTAACAAACCCAAGTGTACAAGAGACATTAACAAACCCAAGTGTTCAAGACATTAACAAACCCAAGTGTACAAGAGACATTAACAAACCCAAGTGTACAAGAGACATGAACAAACCCAAGTGTACAAGAGACATTAACAAACCCAAGTGTACAAGAGACATGAACAAACCCAAGTGTACAAGAGACATGAACAAACCCAAGTGTACAAGAGACATTAACAAACCCAAGTGTACAAGAGACATGAACAAACCCAAGTGTACAAGAGACATGAACAAACCCAAGTGTACAAGAGACATTAACAAACCCAAGTGTACAAGAGACATGAACAAACCCAAGTGTACAAGAGACATGAACAAACCCAAGTGTACAAGAGACATTAACAAACCCAAGTGTACAAGAGACATGAACAAACCCAAGTGTACAAGAGACATGAACAAACCAAAGTGTACAAGAGACATGAACAAACCCAAGTGTACAAGAGACATTAACAAACCCAAGTGTACAAGAGACATGAACAAACCCAAGTGTACAAGAGACATTAACAAACCCAAGTGTACAAGAGACATTAACAAACCCAAGTGTACAAGAGACATGAACAAACCCAAGTGTACAAGAGACATTAACAAACCCAAGTGTACAAGAGACATTAACAAACCCAAGTGTACAAGAGACATTAACAAACCCAAGTGTACAAGAGACATGAACAAACCCAAGTGTACAAGAGACATTAACAAACCAAAGTGTACAAGAGACATTAACAAACCCAAGTGTACAAGAGACATTAACAAACCCAAGTGTACAAGAGACATTAACAAACCCAAGTGTACAAGAGACATTAACAAACCCAAGTGTACAAGAGACATGAACAAACCCAAGTGTACAAGAGACATGAACAAACCCAAGTGTACAAGAGACATTAACAAACCAAAGTGTACAAGAGACATTAACAAACCCAAGTGTACAAGAGACATTAACAAACCCAAGTGTACAAGAGACATTAACAAACCCAACTGTACAAGAGACATTAACAAACCCAACTGTACAAGAGACATTAACAAACCCATCTATACAAGAGACATTAACAAACCCAACTGTACAAGAGACATTTACAAACCCATCTGTACAAGAGACATTAACAAGCCCAAGTGTACAAGAGACATTAACAAACCCATCTGTACAAGAGACATTAACAAGCCCACGTGTACAAGAGACATGAACAAACCCAACTGTACAAGAGACATTAACAAGCCCAAGTGTACAAGAGACATGAACAAACCCAACTGTACAAGAGACATTAACAAACCCATCTGTACAAGAGACATTAACAAGCCCAAGTGTACAAGAGACATTAACAAACCCATCTGTACAAGAGACATTAACAAGCCCACGTGTACAAGAGACATGAACAAACCCAACTGTACAAGAGACATTAACAAGCCCAAGTGTACAAGAGACATGAACAAACCCAACTGTACAAGAGACACAAATTATACCTCTAGGATGTCCATGCGCTGTCTGAGGCTGTAGTTTCTCTCATAGAACTGACTGGTCAAGTATTTAGCCACCTACAAATGTATGTAAATTAAGTTAAGATCACATCATTTAA
This sequence comes from Ampullaceana balthica, assembly GCA_944989445.1. NCBI lineage: Eukaryota > Metazoa > Mollusca > Gastropoda > Lymnaeidae > Ampullaceana > Ampullaceana balthica. Next base: position 1,307,960 of record CALYLW010000137.1, on the reverse strand, counting down.
TGTCTGTAACATCATCAACTATTATCTCTTTTTCCTCTCAATATCCCCAACAGCCCACTTTACTGACAGACCTTGGACCTAATCCCAATATCCCCAACAGCCCACTTTACTGACAGACCTTGGACCTAATCCCAATATCCCCAACAGCCCACTTTACTGACAGACCTTGGACCTAATCCCAATATCCCCAACAGCCCACTTTACTGACAGACCTTGGACCTAATCCCAATATCCCCAACAGCCCACTTTACTGACAGACCTTGGACCTAATCCCAATATCCCCAACAGCCCACTTTACTGACAGACCTTGGACCTAATCCCAATATCCCCAACAATCCACTTTACTGACAGACCTTGGACCTAATCCCAATACCCCCAACAATCCACTTTACTGACAGACCTTGGACCTAATCCCAATATCCCCAACAGCCCACTTTACTGACAGACCTTGGACCTAATCCCAATATCCCCACCAGCCCACTTTACTGACAGACCTTGGACCTAATCCCAATATCCCCAACAGCCCCCTTTACTGACAGACCTTGGACCTAATCCCAATATCCCCAACAGCCCACTTTACTGACAGACCTTGGACCTAATCCCAATATCCCCAACAGCCCACTTTACTGACAGACCTTGGACCTAATCCCAATACCCACAACAATCCACTTTACTGACAGACCTTGGACCTAATCCCAATATCCCCAACAATCCACTTTACTGACAGACCTTGGACCTCAAGACCTCCTCCCAATATCCCCAACAATCCACTTTACTGACAGACCTTGGACCTTATCCCAATAACCCACTTTACTGACAGACCTTGGACCTAATCCCAATATCCCCAACAATCCACTTTACTGACAGACCTTGGACCTCACCCCAATACAATGTATCCCCAACAATCCACTTTAATGACAGACCTTGGACCTCAAGACCTCATCCCAATATCCCCAACAGCCCACTTTACTGACAGACCTTGGATCTAATCCCAATATCCCAAAAATCCACTTTACTGACAGACCTTGGATCTCAAGAGCTCATCCCAATATCCCCAACAACCCACTTCACTGACAGACCTTGGACCTAATCCCAATATCCCCAACAACCCACTTTACTGACTGACCTTTGCCGGACACTGTACAGCCAAGGCCACCAATGCTGAGAACCTGCTGGTCAGAAAGTTCTCAAAGCTGTGGGTGTCCTCAAGGTGCAGGAGGATCTGTGTGAACTCAACAGCAATCTGGGGGCGGACGAAACAAAGTCATAGAACTGCAAGTATGTGACAAAAATTATGAGACCACAGTATGGGACCACAACATGACACATACGTGAGACCCTGGTATTCAATCATTATAAGACTCATAAGTATGAAACCCCAACAAGAGACCACAGTGTGAAACCCCAAAATGAGACCACAGCATGCAACCCCAACATCACTCAAGTATGAGACCCTATTGTGAGACCACAACATGAAAATGATTTGTTTTTATGGTTGTTTTGTTATTCAAATTTTTCGCATCTTACAAGAATATTTTTTACTAGACGCCCCGCGGCGTAGCATACACCGCAGACTTGCTCATGGAGAGTGCAAAGAAAGTGGAGAGAGAACAAACACAAACTACAGCACGTAGAAATCAAAACAATGCAAGTGAACGTCGGTTGAAAAAGGGGGGGGGGAACTGTCGACTACCTGGTTATCTACATGCCCACCACCCTTTACCACATTACCTTTCCAACCATAAACTGTGATTGGCCAACCCTAGCGAGAGTCAGCCATGTTGGCAATAAAGGGGTAAAAGAACGGGCACAAACAGACATTTTTAAAAATAAATAAAAAATGTTTTCGCTGGGGCTTGAACTCAGGACCTTTCCCGTATAAGGCGGACGTGATAACCAGTACACTAAAAATCTCACGTTATTCTGTGAAGGAACAATGCAACTGAACGCAAGGACCATTGTTGGTCTCGAGACATTGGTCGAGCCCAGCGAGGGTCATTCGTCATGCTCGTTTGCACATACTCGCTTTGGTGAAGGGGGCGGGAGGAGGGTTAGAGAGTCGGCGTGCGTGCGTGGTGGCCCCGCATGGTTAGGTGACGTAGAGAATTATATATATACAGATTTAATTTCTTAAAACATGTAATGTGGGATAATTATCACCATAAGAAGCGAAAACTTTTATCTTTCAATAACATTAGATCATTTTGTAATTGTAAACATCAACCATTTATTTCACATTAAAATTTTGTTGTCATCTAAAGATTTATAAACATATAGGTAGTGGACATTGTTAAAAAGCATATTAATAAATTATCACTAAAATTATAGAGGTTTAAGGAGGAATTAGGTGCAGGTTACTTGGTGAGAAAGACATTTATAAGACACGTGTCAATTATAACATAAGAGAAGAATTAATTTCTTTTTATTGCAGTGGCTTCATTGGGTAGAGCAGCAACTGTATCGGATGTTGGACAGACTACTCAATTCATTCTTAGATTGATTCAAACCACTAAACACTCTAAGAATACCATGTGCTATGTTCATCTGCAATGTATTACAGCTCAGGTACTTTATGAGAACAAATTGATAGCTTGGGATGTATGTGCCAAGGCTCACCGAAGAGCTGTAGGAGCATTGGAAAGAATTATACAGGGAATTGTGAGAAGCCAACGCCTTAAGGTTATTAACAAAATATTGCCGCTAGCCATCATTGTCTTTAGGCAGACACTGGTCTGGGTAGTTTGGGACATGCCCCATGTCTCGATTAATGAAAAGGATGACAGCTGGTCTTTCAGAAAAGACTGTAGTGTCAAGAGGAACACAGCCCCTTTGGCAAAACATGTTTTGAAGTCAGTTATATCAAATAATGGTGTGCTGATACATCTATAAAGCAGACCCATCTATAAAGCTGATCCATCTATAAAGCCGATCCATCTCTAAAGCAGACCCATCTATAAAGCCGATCCATCTATAAAGCCGATCCATCTATAAAGCAGACCCATCTATAAAGGTGGTCCATCTATAAAGCCGATCCGTCTATAAAACAAGTACATCTATAAAGCCGATCCATCTATAAAGCCGATCTGTCTATAAAGCAGATCCATCTATAAAGCCAGTGACAAGATTTTGTGGTCTATTCTATCAGCTGCAGGAAGCCAGTGGAAATCCCTAAGTTTGATGTGGCATGATTTCCTCATCCACTATACAATGCCTGCTGCAATGTTTTGTACCTTCTGGAGTCTCTGCAGTGGATTTTGAGGCTATCCACGTAGACAACTGTTGTAGTAATACTGTCTTAATCACGGTAACTAGACTGCTATGGCTTTGACTGTTTTCTTATTTAGCTGAGTACACAACTAATTTACAGTTTTTATGGAGACTAAAAGTAATTGCATCTTAAACCANAAATTTTGATATATGATTTATTTATATCTAATCTAACTTCAACCTTTGCCTTAAATGATGAACTAGCAAATCCAATTTTTTTAATGTACATATGAAGTATTTTAATAATTATTACTGCTACTGAAATTTTTTTATAAAATTTGCCCCAAAAACTTGTCAAACTGAGTTACCTCCTCTAAATCACTTGTTTTCTGTGTTATTAATTTCTCAGCATGTTGTAGACAGACTTCAGTCCTGTCAGGGTCTTCAGAACTGCAAATCAAACCTTGAATAAAAGTTGGAAGTCAAATGAAAATTTGTTTTTAAATTTTTTTTAATGAAAAATAAATTTCAAATGAATCATTTCAAAATCATGTATCATAGTTTTGCCCTTTTGGGGCTATTTTCACTTTTTGTTAAAACATTTGCTTTAAGTGTTTCAACAAAATATTTAAATGTGTTGTGAATTCAATAGATTCTAAGCAATAAAAAAAACAAACCATTTTTTAAAGATGACACATTAAATAAGTCTTTTTCAAATATTTTTACAAACTTTTTTAAAAACTTTATCTGATAAAACAAAATTGTAGCACCATTTAACATGAAAGAATGCTACAAAAAATTTTTTTTTAATTTTACATTACAAACTTTGATGCAGAAGACAGTTTAGTTGAACACCAAATAAATGATATGTTGGTCTCTACAGAACATGTAAAAAATCTGTTGAAGATGTTACCTTCCATGCACTCCCGCACATATTTTGGCGGCGCATGCTTTGTGAGTTTCTTGTCATTGGACATGTCATAGGGCTCCAGATCATCATCACTGAAATATGTGAACACAACATCACACATCACAGACTCATGTCCCTGGGCAAACAACATCACACATCACGACTCATGTCCCTAGGGCAAACATCATCACACATCACAGACTCATGTCACTAGGCAAACATCACACATCACGGACTCATGTCACTAGGCAAACAACATCACATATCACAGACTCATGTCACTAGGCAAACATCACACATCACAGACTTATGTCACTAGGCAAAACTCACACATCACAGACTCATGTCACTAGGCAAACATCATCACACATCACAGACTCATGTCCCTAGGCAAACATCATCACACATCACGGACTTATGTCACTAGGCAAACAACATCACACATCACGGACTCATGTCACTAGGCAAACAACATCACATATCACAGACTCATGTCACTAGGCAAACATCATCACACATCACAGACTCATGTCACTAGGCAAACATCACACATCACGGACTCATGTCACTAGGCAAACAACATCACACATCACAGACTCATGTCACTAGGCAAACAACATCACACATCACGGACTCATGTCACTAGGCAAACAACATCACACATCACAGACTCATGTCACTAGGCAAACACATCACACATCACGGACTCATGTCACTAGGCAAACAACATCACACATCACAGACTCATGTCACTAGGCAAACATCATCACACATCACAGACTCATGTCACTAGGCAAACAACATCACACATCACAGACTTATGTCACTCGGCAAAAACATCACACATCACGGACTCATGTCACTAGGCAAAACAACATCACACATCACAGACTCATGTCACTAGGCAAACATCACACATCACGGACTCATGTCACTAGGCAAACAACATCACACATCACAGACTCATGTCACTAGGCAAACAACATCACACATCACAGACTTATGTCACTAGGCAAACAACATCACACATCACAGACTCATGTCACTAGGCAAACAACATCACATATCACAGACTCATGTCACTAGGCAAACAACATCACACATCACAGACTCATGTCACTAGGCAAACAACATCACACATCACAGACTCATGTCACTAGGCAAACAACATCACACATCACAGACTCATGTCACTAGGCAAACAACATCACACATCACAGACTCATGTCACTAGGCAAACAACATCACACATCACAGACTCATGTCACTAGGCAAACAACATCACACATCACAGACTCATGTCACTAGGCAAACAACATCACACATCACGGACTCATGTCACTAGGCAAACAACATCACACATCACAGACTCATGTCACTAGGCAAACAACATCACACATCACAGACTCATGTCACTAGGCAAACAACATCACAGACTCATGTCAATAGGCAAACAACATCACACATCACAGACTTATGTCACTAGGCAAACAACATCACACATCACAGACTCATGTCACTAGGCAAACAACATCACACATCACGGACTTATGTCACTAGGCAAACAACATCACACATCACAGACTCATGTCACTAGGCAAACAACATCACACATCACAGACTCATGTCACTAGGCAAACAACATCACACATCACGGACTGATGTCACTAGGCAAACAACATCACACATCACGGACTCATGTCACTAGGCAAACAACATCACACATCACGGACTTATGTCACTAGGCAAACAACATCACACATCACGGACTTATGTCACTAGGCAAACAACATCACACATCACAGACTCATGTCACTGGGCAAACAACATCACACATCACAGACTCATGTCACTAGGCAAACAACATCACACATCACAGACTCATGTCACTAGGCAAACAACATCACACATCACAGACTCATGTCACTAGGCAAACAACATCACACATCACAGACTCATGTCACTAGGCAAACAACATCACACATAACAGACTCATGTCACTAGGCAAACAACATCACACATCACGGACTTATGTCACTAGGCAAACAACATCACACATCACAGACTCATGTCACTAGGCAAACAACATCACACATCACAGACTCATGTCACTAGGCAAACAACATCACACATCACGGACTTATGTCACTAGGCAAACAACATCACACATCACAGACTTATGTCACTAGGCAAACAACATCACACATCACAGACTCATGTCACTAGGCAAACAACATCACAGACTCATGTCACTGGGCAAACAACATCACACATCCGAGACTCATGTCACTAGGCAAACAACATCACACATCACGGACTCATGTCACTAGGCAAACAACATCACACATCACGGACTCATGTCACTAGGCAAACAACATCACACATCACAGACTCATGTCACTAGGCAAACAACATCACACATCACAGACTCATGTTCCTAGGCAAACATCACACATCACAGACTCATGTCCCTAGGCAAACAACATCACACATCACAGACTCATGTCACTAGGCAAACAACATCACACATCCGAGACTCATGTCACTAGGCAAACAACATCACACATCACGGACTCATGTCACTAGGCAAACAACATCACACATCACAGACTCATGTCCCTAGGCAAAAATCACACATCACAGACTCATGTCCCTAGGCAAACAACATCACACATCAAGGACTCATGTCCCTAGGCAAACAACATCACACATCACAGACTGAGGCAAACGTCTGTAACTGTAAGAGGCAATCACATTTTTGTTTAAAAAAATAAAAAATTCTTCTTGGCTTGACATGATATCTGCGATTGGTCTAAATCTTTGAAACCTTCAACAGGTATAATCTTGTTCAACTACAAAGCTCAAATTCAGCAGCTCCATGTCACAAAGTCATCAAATCACAAAAGAATCTATTGCTATGTTTTTTAGAACAAGATTCATTTGAGATATTCAAACATTTAACTTTTCACTTTAAGTGGTGCAATTAGTAAATAAGATTTATGAAGTTGCTGGGATTGGTCAAAAAGGTTAAATAAATTTAATTTATGTCTCATTTGATATGAAATGAATGTATACATTTTTGAAAGCTTTATAAAATTATATACCTTAATTTTTACAGTATGAATAAAAAAAAATTTAATCTAAAAATGCTATCCAGCTGCTTTGCAAATGATTGTTAATTTATTTTTTAAAATCTGAAGCTATTTCACACCTGTCTAGTTCTGATTCCTCCGCTTTGAGACAAACTTCTTGTTTTTCTTTATTGGCCATCTCACTTTTGATTTCTGGCTCTCTTGTTTGAAGTATGACAATTTCTCTGTTCATTCAAAATTTTTATAATTCATTAAATTGAATCTAAAATTTTGAAGATCCCATTTAAAATACTAAAACCTAATTTAAAGGAATACTTTTAAAAATTATTGAAACATTCAAAAACTAAGAAATAAGATTTTAATAAGCAAATTCTTTGTAATTTGTATGCTAACTATAAAAATTTGCAGACCTTTTAATTATTTGCCTTTAAAAGTTCACTCATTTTTTAAACAAAAATAAATAAATGTACATAAACTATATTAAAATAACTTGCTTCTCAGCCTCTGATGGTCCAGGATCTGGAGGAAGATCTTTGTAAGACAGCAGATCTGACACCAGCGGATCTTTTATGTTAAGTTCAAACTCTAGTTGTGGGCCCGTTGGCTCCAAAAGTTGGGTCAGTGTTTTAGCAATGGTCATGCCGACCATTCTCATGCTTGGGTCCGAGCTCTCTAGATGTGCTTGGACACCAGGCATTAGGAGGTGCAAGAGCTCTATCAGAAGAAGGAAGAATATCAATAAGAAAATCATAATATGGTTAATGCTGCTTCTCAGTGTCCTTTAACTTTCTCTTTTCTTCTTTAAGCCTTGACTAGCATGGATGTATGTCATTAACATATGTAGACATTTTACCAGAACTTAATCAGAGCCTATTTCATCATGCCTCTCTGCCGAATTGGGATCTACATCCCAGAGTAATTTTTACATTCTTAAAAGTAATTTAAGCTGTGTTAGTTGAGTTTGATTGATGTTAACTAGATCTAATGGTATAAAAGTAGCCGAATTTTGTGTAAAAACTCTGATTTTTTTTCTTTCATTTTTCCCTTAGAGTGAGAGAAGAACTCAATCCCCTCATTTTATTTGTAAATTTATTTAAAACCTCTACAACTTTAATTTTAGTACTCTGAGAACAAAACAACTTGCCATCGTGGTGTTTCTTCTGTTCATCTTGAGTCAGTGCTCCTAGACACACCATCAAAGCCTTGGAGATGTAGAGATGTTGTTCAGCCGATATACGCTTCATGGAGCTGCTGTCTCCCCAGACACCCAGCAGGTTTTTGCACACCTGGATCAGAGGAAGCACATTTGGCTCTAAAAATGGCAGGAACTTTGACCTAAGCTGAACCAAAAGACCAGTTAGAAAAGTGGCAGAGGCGTCCTGATCTAAAATGCACGGCCTAGACAGTATCACTCTTTTTTTTTACTGCTGCAAGGATGGTTCCCCACCAGAGAACTAGATTTTGTTAGGAAACTGGATCATATCAGTGAAGGCATTTAGCCAAGAACGAGATCCCATTATGCAACAGGATCGTATTGGGGTGATCGATCTCATCGAAGTATGGGATCCAATTAGGTAAAGGGATCCCATCAGGGAAAGAAATGTTTAAATAAATAATTTTAATATCTTTTGGTATGGGTTTTTTTTAAATATATTGTAATTTATTTAGCTTCATTTTTTTAAAATAACAGGGCCCTTATTTTATACATCACTTCAAAGGTTGGATATTTCTTTTATTCAAGTTGTGTCCCCTAATTTGCCAGATTTGTTTGTTTTTTGTCTCAAAATGTGTTTACTAAAAAAGTTTTTTTTAAAATATTTCCTTGTGTAAGTTAAGTTCATAATCTTTCTTATTTCTGATGGGTTTTATTAATGATTAATATTTCTTTATCCCTCACTGGTTTAGTTTTGCCAGTTTACAGTTTAACTGAGTTTGGCTTACAGTCAAGTCTTAGTAGCAGTTATTAATCTTTTTAAGCTAAATTTTAATCATTTAGGGAATAGTGCTAGAATTCCAATGTACTGAACATTAATAACAGCTGCTGATAATCATTATGTTATTTCAAGAAGAGATTTCAAATCTAATATTAAGTTAGATCATCTTGCCTTCTTTTTAAAAACTGAGTACTGTCAGGTTGTCAGAATTATCGATGTTTATAAAGTGGGGCCAGTGGAGATTGAGCAGAGATGGAATATGAGCCATGATGGAGCATGAGCCAGATCCATGACAGAATGTGAGCCATGTTCCCACTAAAAACGTATGACCACATGGATCCAAGAACATGATTGTCTTAGATTATAATATAACTATTAGTATTTAATTTTAGTTTCTATACTTAAGTTCTCTTTAATTAAGAATTTTAAGAACAAAGTGTTGTTTTTTGTTGTTTTTTGTTTTGTTTTGTGTGGTGATTTTGAATAGTGGGAAGACCAAATTATTTTTTTTTGAAATGCATTAAAATTAAAGTACATCTATTAAGAGCTACTGATTGGTGTTGAAAAGGTAAACGAATTATTTTCTTTGCTATGATATAATGATATCTTGTTTTTTGTTTTTTTTTAAACTACTAATTGCCTCTATCATTCTATACTGAGCTCTCACAAAGTAATAAGCCATAAACACTTAATTGCACTTACCTCCAACAGAAGATGGCGACGTGTAGGAAAGGATGCCAAGTAGCCTATAATATTGTGTAGAATTCTCTTCTGGGAACAGAAATATTTTCAAAGAGTAAGTTGCTTCACAGCACTGAAAAATATCATTGCAGAGAAACTTGCATGCTAAATTAATCATGTAAAGTGTAAAGGCTTAAGCATAATATTATAATCACATTAAACAAACTTCTAAGGATTATTTTTGTTGAATTATTTTCAAGAACAAATGTGAATTTAGCACAATAATTTTACTTTTTTTTTCAGTACTTAAAAGAAAAACGAATTTATTTAATTGACACTGGGCACATAAAAACTACGTTTACTAGGATAATGTAGTTATGTATTTATTTCAATTCAAGCAAATCTGGCTAAGTAAACAGACGAACAGAGGATCATGCACAAAAAATGTATAGATAACTTACAGGCCTAGCATAACTCCTGTAGAGCAACATTTTTGTACATATTAACATTTTTATCCCTGTATTGTGAAGTACACAGTCTCCAAGAAATTTTTCTACAAGGCCATACCTAAAGTAAAATAAATATTTTTTTATTATGAATATTCTTCAGGGGGAACCAAACAAAACTTATTAGTAAGTCTATTAATAAGTTCAGAACATAATTTCATTTTCATTTTGTCATGTAAATAACTTGTCAAGAAAAATACATAAATCAATGAAATATTAAAATGTTTAAGAGTAAATGTAAGAAAGGCAAAATACAAACAAGAACGAATGAATGCCTTTGCTCAAAAACTTTTTAACCACATTATAAAAAAATGTTAAGATGTAGAATTGAAACATGATGTATTTTTTTCAATATAGTACTTTAATTTTCTCACCATGAAACCTTTTTTAAAACTGGCACCACTACTGCTTCTAGACTCCTGTCTGGCACCCCCGCAAAAACTCTTTGACATATTCTACACCAAATATAGTCAGTTCTCACCCGAACACACAAATGAGGTAAAATGGTGTCCAGCAATAAATCTACAAAATAAAGCACCACAAAAAAAAATGTAACAGAGGCATAAATATAGTTCCTAAATTTTACTGTGATATTTTAAAAATTTTATTCAGATTTGTTATTAATAAATATTTTTTTTTAAAGAAAATGTTAGACTAACCTGAATATCCCGTTAAACAGAGTTTTCCCGTAAGAGTACTAACAAAAAGAAGAGAAACATCATGACTTTTAGCCAATTGATCATGAGCCCACTGCAGAGCATCTAAGATGGCGAGTGCTATTTCTGGGATGTAATTTTGTGGAAGAAATTGTGCACTGTGTCAAGATGAGAAGATCAATTGATGAGGTAATAAAAAAAAATTATAAAGAGCTTTGCTTTAAAAAATAATTTATCAATCACATATTTTTTTCTAAATTTAAAATTTGATCTAGATAAATGAAGTTTTTTTAAATTAATTTAAATTATTTTTGGTTGCATAGGTCAAGTCAAAAAGGTCTTTTAACATACACCCCAAATTCAAAACAAATACATTGTCAGCAATAGGACATTCTGTTTACATATTAATTACTTCCAAAAGTCTGCGTACCTATTTTCACGCTGAAGTCTGTTGGCTATGTTCTCAGGGAAAGAAGGCAGAATTTGTGCTAGTATGGAAGCTTCTACATCCAACACTTGAGAAGATTTAGATGCGCCCTGATCTTCTACACTAACAGTACTTAGATCTATTATAAGCTGGGCCAGCCTTTCATGCACCATGAACTGCTCAAGTATTGTCACACATTTATTAAATTTAAAATCCTTGCTGAAAAAAAATGATTTGGAGGATCAATATGAAATAAAAAAGTCTGAGAATAATTATTTAGTTCAAATTAAATTTCATTTTTAAAATGCTTACTGATTTTTATTATGATTGACAAAATCTTTATTAAAAACTTAAATATTTATAATGAAAACTGACAACTAATTATCAAAGTTTATAAAATAAAAAATAAAATTTTTTGGGCTGTTAACGATTAATTTCGTTAATTTCGATTAAAGCCAAAAATAGAAATTTATTGTGTCATAAGTAACATTTATTAAATGTACTTGTCGAAAATCAAAATAACACTGGAATGTCTTCTTTATATGACATCTTTTAACCAACTACGCAAAAAGACAAGTGTGCTGACATTATTTGGTTCAAGTGATGAGCGGGTCTTATTGACAATATATCCAGCCGAGCTGAACAATCGTTCACATAGCTTTAGATTGTCTCAGCTGAAGTTTCGGATACTGTAGTGGATGTTTGGTTTGCAGGTGATATGTGGCCAAGTGTAAAAAACATGGTAGAAATGTTCCCTTTAAGCAGCGGGGCTGCGCAGATATTTGACCGACGCCACGCAGGATTTTAGAATCACCGCGCAGCAAATTTTGTAAAATATTGCACAAAAAATGGACGTTGTGCAACTTTGCACACGAGTTGTTTTTTTTTAACTGTGCACACGGACCAATGAAGCTTAGACTTAGAGGGAACATTGCAGGGTAGGCAAACGATTTCTCTCAATGGACACAATAACCTTTATTAACATTGTGAACAGTCACGTCAGTCAATAGTTTAAAACCAAAATGTTTGTATAATCGTCCGGAAATTAGTTTATTTTTATCGGCCGAAATATTTTACTTTTATAAGTGGTGGATCGATTAATCATTTTAAAAAATTAATCGTTAAAAAATTTTAACGATTAGTCGAGAAATTAATAGTTAATTTTCGCAGCCCTAAAAAGTTTATTTATCTAATATACAAACTTCTCTTGACAAAATCACATACCTCTCATCTCAACTGATTAAACCTCTAAATCTACTTTATAAAAATACTGAAAAGTACCATAAAATTTCATTGCAGCTCACTGCCAATGACCAATGTTAATATAAGATATTTTTAGATTTAGATTTCTTTTTTTTTAAAGATATAGGAAGGGATTCTTAATCTGATGTGCAAGAACGAGTGTCTAGGGTTAGTGGAAATCAAATGAAATTCAAAGTTTTGCATTTTTTTTTATTGAAGGTGGATAAACTATGTCTTGAAGTAAGATTGGATTGCAGGAAATCTTTTGAAATCAATAAGAATAAAAAGGGTTTGGACATTGCAAAAAAGGTACAAACCCTTGTTACTTATCATTATTAATATTATTATACTTATTTTGGCCTTGGCATGGTTAGTAATAATATTTTACATCAAAGGCAAATACAGGGAGTCCTCGGGTTACGCTGGTCCCGACTTACGCTGTTTTGTGGTTACGAACTCGCCCCCATAAAAATATAAAAAACAATATTGTATTGTTCTCTCTTTTTTTAATATTAATATTTACTTTAATTTTTGTGGTAAGGAATTGTTCTCTCTTTTTTTTTAAAATACTTTTTTATGTCATTAACAGTCACATTTTTTTATAGCCTTGTACATACAGTACTTTAAAGTATATTTTATTTTATATTTATGTTCTGACTTACACTAAAAAACGGGTTAGTTACAACGTGTTTGAAGAACGGATCAACGTCGTACTTGAGGACCTCCTGTATATCTGTTTTAAAAACATACAATATTTATATATAGTTTTTGGTACATCTTTAATTAATTGATTATAAATTTACCTCGTTGCCCCAATAGTTGCTTTATTTAAAGCAAAGAAGGAATCTTTTACTGGACCTTCAAGAAAAAGTGGCAAAACAAGAGTGTGAAAACCATCTGATGTCAGTCGTGACAGCCATTCAATTGAAAATTTGGAAATTATTCTGTCATAAAATTTAATTGCATAATCTGAAATTAATTCTTGCCTAAATGAAAGCAAAGTTGCAGGATCAAAAGTATATAAATTTAATTTTTCTGCCCCTTCGCCAAGAATTTTCGGAACAAGAACAGCTCTAACAATTGTAAGCCACTTTATAATGTCTTCTCGTGATTCTGATGAATCCAGGCCATTGATTATTTCCTTGGCAAAAAGACGGGCATTTTCCATTGTTCAAAAATAAAATGAATCCACGGGAACATTTAATATCTGCATTTTTCTCACGATCTTACATGTAGCTGGTAGTTTTAAAAATCAAAATTGTTGTGATTTGTTTTAAACAACTTTTTTTAGAGTGATCTACCCTGTCATCATTAAAAAATGGGATGAAAAGTTTTGGGGAAATTCTAAAAGTACAAATCTCAATTAAACATTTTATTATTTAGAACATTTAAGTTTTATTTTAATTAAATTTACTGCTAATTAATTTAATAATTTTAGACAATATTCCTATTTCAAATGTTCATTTAAAGAATTAAACAATGTGTCTCTTGAAATGGTTTATGCTAAATGTTAATATTTAATGCATGAATAAACACAAACCATAGATAAGCGTAGGACGCAATAATCTTCTGTATAGAAGGAGCGTCTGAAACAGATAAGATAAGATAATATAATATTAAAATATTTTCGATTTTATGACCATGGTCTTGTATCACAGTAGTATCAGTATGAGGTTTACCTGGTCTATATCACAGTCTCTAGTTTTAGTGTACTTTTTTTTATATTAGTCTTGAGATATTATGATTCCGATGGGTTTTCTGATGTGTAAAGACAACCAATTCATTGTCTTTTTAATAATTTGATAGAGCTTAATTTTTTTTCGAGCTTTTAACAGCAACTCCTCCTGAACCATACCAGATAGAGGGTTCTGGTCTTTTGCAAATATGTTAAGGAGGTCACCTTTCTTATTCCGTGTGCAAGAAAAAACACATAAAAATTGTTGTTCTTCCCGTCCGGAATTCGGGCGTGGGATGGGTTGCCTGAAGGAACCAGGAAAACCAACACTTTATCAACATTTAAATCTCTAATAAAAATGAAAGACTAAACACAAACCATAGATAAGCGTATGACGCAAAAATCTTCTGTATAGAAGGAGCGTCTGTAACAGATAAGAGAAGATTTTCTTTCACACTATTCTAACATTTTCTCGAAATTTTCTATTTACACCTGGGATACTCGTCCTGACCCAGGTGAACATTGAAAAAAATAAAATTGAAACTTAAATCTCAAAGAGTACTATAGCAATAAAAAAGTAAAAAACTGGTTTGCAGTTGCTTAACAAAGATCGACCCAAAAAAAATCACATTTGAGAATCTCCATGAGGTTAGGGCTACGATTGATGCATTCGCTTTCTACAGTACAGCACTGAGCACGCATAGACTCAGAAAGCTGCAAAAGTAAGACATGACCCAATTTTATTGACCCCTTCCGCCGTTAAAATAATTAAAATATTACCGAAGGAAAGATTCAATTTACTTTGTTGTTAATCCTTTGTAAAAATCGTGGTACGTATTACGGAGGGAAGTCAGGTCGTCGCTTTAGAGATAGTGTTAGAGAAAACCTGTGAGGCATAAATAAACAAGACATGTATTGATATAATTTATAATATGATGCTAGCTATAATAGGATTATATACAATTTGGTTACTGGAAAGTTTTAAGCCAGATACGATAGGATTTATACGGAAAATAATAAAATAAAAGATTTCTTCCGGGAACTAAATGTTAATTTCAACTAAGTTTCAATGCCTTTTCCTTTTTTTTTAAAATACTTTTTTTTTAAACTTCTAAGCCACACACCCCCACACACACTTTTTATGTGATCCCTCTTAATATTAGGACCAGGTGCGTCGCTAGGGTTGGTGTCACCCAGTGTGGTAGCTCTTGGTGTCACCCCATCACGACTTACCCAATAGGTTTCCTTCGAGTCTGCCAGTTCCAAAAATTTTAAAAAATGAAAACACAGAATTTTCATATTTTTGTGACACCCCTTGTGATGGTGTCACCCGGTGCGGTCCTCACCTTCCGCACTCCCAACCCCCACCCTAGTGACGCCTCTGTCAGGGTCTTAGTTCATTATTTTTTCTCTTTCAACTTTACTTGCAAAGTTTAATATAAAAAGGTTACGTAAAATCGACTTGAATTGATTTTTGTCTTTTATGTGTTCCGATGAACGCATTTCCCGAAATCTTTTAATTTTCATTTTATCTTATCATGGATTTAAAGATATTGTTTTACAGACACAAACGGCGTCTCATTAATTTAATCAACGTTAAGGCTTCCACGCAGTCCACAAACGTTTGTATCATTAACGTCAGGGAGAGGCAGAGGCGTCACTAGGGTTGGTGTCACCCCGGGGCGGTAGCCCATGGTCTCACCCCCTCTCGACTTAACCTAAAGAAATCCTCCGAGTTTTCCAGTGCCAAATAATGGGAACATACAAAATTTTACATTTTGTTGTCACCCCCCTGATGGTGTCACCCGGGGCGGCCCGCCCCCCCACCGCACCCCCCCTAGTGACGCCACAGGGGGAGATGCAAGGTGTGCTACTGACATGGATAAAGGTATTGATCCGAACTGCGCTGAACGCGATAGTCCGGTCGAGACCTAGGAGATCACTGGGTTATCGAACTGTATCAGTACCTGTCCTGTGGGAAGGAAGTAGGCCCACGGAATTAAGATAATCTCACAAGGATTTGTGGTTTTCTTATGACCTGTTTTTTTTAACTCTTAGGCGCTGATTTTACGTTCACTTGATGTATTGATATCCTTATGTGTTATTCTCAAGGTAAGTCTTTGATTTAAGGCAGGGGTCGGAGTCGGGCAACCATGGCTCACGAGCCAGATGTGGCTCTATTGACAGGCCCGGACTTAAGAGACCCAGGGCCCCTAGGCACTTCGCATTTTGGGCCCTCCAACCATCTTGAAGTTTTTTTTTATAATTCAAGCCAGTCTTTCGAGCTTATGTAAAGATTCCATAACCGGGGCCCCTAAGCTGGCTGGGGCCCTAGGCCAGGGCCTTGTAGGCCTAGGCATAAATTCGGCCCTGTCTATTGATGGCTGCACCTGTCTCTCATACAAATGTTCGATTACTTAAAAATAACCTGTATTCAGACTCCTTTGATCTACATATTAATTGCATATAAAAACAGCATAACAGTGTTGTTAAAAAAAGAATTCAGAGACATAATTATTGTACTTTTAGTGTTGAAGTTACACAAAATGCACACATTTACTCGAATTTTTAGTTTTAAACATAATGTATGGCTCTCACAGAATTACTTTTCAAAATATATTGTGTTTATGGCTCTCTCAGACAAAAAGTTTCCCGACCCTCTGTAATTGAACGCCCACCATTTCCTATCAATTGGATATCAGTTTAAATAAGAAAAACCCGTAAAAAACCAAGTTTTTGACTATAAATCCTTTATGTACGAGAAGTAACTAAAAGAATGTTCATTATAACACGCAGCGCCAGACCATCCAGAAATACAAAATTGCAGTTGAGTCGTAAAACATGTTTAATATAATGCGCACCGATCAGAAATATGTTTATAAAAAGAGCTGTCAATAAAATACGCACCTTGTTGCGCGACAGAAAGGTTGTTCAATATAATACGCACCGCGACGCTCTATCTCAAAAAATAGCATGATACATAGGAATAAATAAAATAATCTAAAAAATCAATAATTTAATTACGGTACATGCGATCGATCTGAAATTTTGATACATTGTTTTTATCATCGGTACGAAACTGCCTGCAAAATTTCAGCTCGCTATCTTGCGAGCAAGTGGGTTAAAAATCGATCAAAAGTTTTGGCGACAAGCAAGCAAGCAAGCAAGCAAGCAAGGTCCGCCGCAGACACCACGAGTTAATATAAAGGATTTAAAAAAATAATAAATCCCGTGAAAAGTTCTTAGGGTGAAATTTCCATTTTTTTTTGTGTTATCCTTTTTTAAAAAAAAATCCTTTATATTAACTCGTAGCATCTGCTTGTCTGTCTGTCGCAAAAACTTTGGATCGAATGTTAACCCACTTCCCGGTATCCTATCGAGCTGAAATTTTTCAGACAAACTCGAGGCGACGATAAAAATGATCTTTCAAAATTGTACATCGATCGAATGTACTGTAATTAAATTAATGAATTTTTAGATTATCTCTATATATCTCTATGTAGCATGTACATGTTTATGCGAGTCTGTCGCTCGGTGCGTATTATATTGAACATACTTTTAGTTATGTCTCATATATAAAGAATTTATAATATTTTTTTTTACGTGTTTTTTTAAAAAGAAATTTTATTATTAATGGTTTCCTTTAGTCTTGTGTTTATTTCTAATTGCTTCAGCGCAATCCTCCTAAAGGTGACAGCAGTTTACATAATAGTTTCAAAAAGCGGCCCTAAAAAGTGGCGTCATGGTATTTTAACTATTATGATTATCTTTTGAATAGCTTTTTTATTCTTTGGTGCAACTTGACAACTGTGACAGCAAATTTGATGGTTAGTGCATGCAAAAACCACTATTTGGCATGTTTACATTGCAATGAATTAAGACTCATTTTTATGTGAAAGGTTTTATTATATGTTGTAAATCGTTCTCTATCTTCTTGTTCTGTTGCACGAATCTCCTTTTAACCGCACTGGCGCTATTTACTCTGGTGATGGACACGGTAGGTGGGTGGGGTGACAAGGCCGGCCTAAGGGAATTGGAGGCCTTTTGGTTGCCATAAATGTAATAGAAAAAATATTGAAAAAATAAATATGGAAAGATTCTTGTGCGAGGCCCCCACTAATGATGAGACTAATCGGAGCTCCTAGGCGGCTGCCTAGTTTGCCTATGCCTAAAGCCAGCCCGGGGGTGGGGTGCACTAGGGTTGAGTAGGAGGTAGGGGTGAGAGCTGCGTGACAGGATGAAAATAAATTAGAGGGAAACTTTGTTATGTAGTTAAACTTGTTTAGTAACAAGACCTAGAAGCAGAGGCGTCTTTACACCAGTTTGGGCCCCCGGGCAAATAAATAGTGTTGGGCCCCTTCCCCGCAGGAATACAAAATAAATATACATAATATATATAAATAAACATATTCCCATGGGGCCCCTATGCTTGTGGGCCCCCGGGCAAATGCCCAACGGGCCTATGCGTTAAGACGGCCCTGCCTAGAAGTCTGAACCTCAAAATTAATTTTGCACAAATCAAAATGTTAAAATTTCGAGAACCTTTGTGAACTCAATAAATCAAAAGAAAATCAGAAACCGTAAAAATATTTACCAAGGTTTTCTGGGCAACACAATATAAGGGAAACAGGTGAAGAGTGTGTAAAAGGGCAGAGGGGATGAAATGGGAGGGCGATTGAGGATGGGTACCAGGTCACCCAGGCCTCGGTCACAGGTGGGATGTTGGCCAGCACCGTGTTTTGATTGCATCTTTAGCGCCCTGGGCGAAGAAAATAATCGTTGAGCACCCAGTCCCTCACATCACCCCCCTCCCCCTCAACCCTGCTCAGACCTCACTATTGGACCGTGTGTGAAGACACAGTGAAGACACCGCGTTGATGTTATTTGATGATAATGATGCGTATATCGCCTGTCTCGTTGAGCTGTGGTTCTTTACCGACCTGTTCAAGTTAACAATATTACACTGTGTCGATGGGATATATATAGTACAGTCACAGTAAAGGCCAACCACAGAGAGGCGAGTCAAAAAAAAGGTTATGTTGGGAGGTCAAGTAAACATAAAGATTCTGCAAGAAAATTTACGAATATTTCCATACAATGGTCTGAAATTAACGTTTTATCGCAACTTATCGTTTCTTTTATTTTCAGTCGCGAGAGCTATAATTAGTTAACACTTTAAAAAAAAACAACACTATAATGATCCTTATAAATATTTAACATTTATTATTTAATGAATATTTTAGTAACGATATGTTACAAAATTTGATCGTTTGTGTTCGAACAGAAGCGATTCCAGAATGTAAATTACAAATGTACTACAGACTACATTAATGTACTACAGACTACATTAATGTACTACAGACTACATTGTCACCAATGGTTCAAATATCGTTCAAAAGCACCCCCCCCCCATACACACACCTCAAATGTTTAAAATATGAAAGGGCAGCAGGCTTGCGGTGGGGTTAAGATACTATAATTTACTACACAATTCTGTTGTCATCCTCTTGTCACGTGTCTCTCACACACACTAACGGAATGCGACGTTTGTATTTCATCGCACACGTTACATCAGAGACACCAGCTGGCTCAGGTATAGCAGATGTTGAGTCACGGAAGTCGACCACCAGGTGGAGCAATATGTGGTCCCTATAGTCCGACGTAACTCTAAAAAGAAAGAAA
The DNA here is from genome assembly GCA_944989445.1 of Ampullaceana balthica. Classification (NCBI taxonomy): domain Eukaryota; kingdom Metazoa; phylum Mollusca; class Gastropoda; family Lymnaeidae; genus Ampullaceana; species Ampullaceana balthica. The sequence continues at coordinate 1,287,948 of CALYLW010000137.1, read as the reverse complement.
AAAACTGATATTAGTAGAGAAATCAATGGAGAATGGTGCTTACTAAATTTCACTAGGTTCCCCACTGAATCACTAACACACATTCCAACACGTTTTAAAAAAAAATGTTGTGTTACTGATAGCCGAGTTTGGGATACCGTAGTCTGTCAGGTGAATGATTCATATGTCAATGGTGAACACAAGATACGTCCCTGATGTAGGTCAGCTTTTAAAATTTTAAATCAAAGCGCCACTCGAGCCTCAGCGAAGGAGCGCAGGAATTTTACTATCGTATCATAAGTTGTGAAGCAGGGGTAAATAAATAACAACATCAACAAAGAAAATAACAAATCAATGAGTTCCACACTGCCCTTAAATTTCACATGACATCTTCAGTTATGAGGAGAGTATAAAAACAATTCATGCACAGAGTCAGAGTAAATATTATGGAAATTAAGAGATGGATGACACATACGAAGACATATAAGATTTGAAAAAAGAAAAAAAAATCTAGAAAAATTAATATAGCAGTAGCAGCAGTGGCGTACCTAAAAGGTATAGCCAAAACGCCGACAGTTTCTTCAACAACGACGTTAGATTACATCAGTATCAAACAAGTAATAAAAACTCGAATGAGTGTTTGAACGCAATTTCCAAACAAAGAATTTCCGATATTTTTTATTCAAGGGAAATCATTCTAGATTACATTAAAAGTCGATTCAAATAAGTAATTCTAAAAGTAAACACAATATGACGTCATATCCACTCTAGCTACATCACACCAAGAATGTGTCAATATAAAAATTTAAAAAAAATAATGCGTAAGGGAAATTTCTTTTTAAAAAAAAACTCTGATTTATTTGTTACCGATTTGTTTTATTTCATTTTATTTTCACAATGCAATGTTTATTTATCGGAAAGCCCCACACTTCCAAAACGTATGATCAAGAGCTGTAAACCTACGGTCCGCGGGCTAAAACTTAATCCCCTTCAAAACAGTTTAATGTACGACACCGATGAGCAAAGACCGGATAATTTTTTTATTTTTTAAAATCCCCAGCTCATTCCCAACTGTAGATCCAATAATATTTTCATGTCAACGCTAATGACAAGATCTATCTGGAGTTGAGTTTCTCACTCAAACTATGGCGGATTAAAAGGGGGGGGGGCTGAACGGGCTAAAGCCAGGGGCCCCCGATGATTAGGGGCCCCAACATTTAGTATATTTTATAAGAAAGATGGATAACTGTTTGCATGAATTCCTGAAAATGTCATAAATTAAATAAATTAATTTTAAAAAACTGATTTTATATGCTCACTAAGAGAAAATATTAAAGATTATTGTTTATATTTTTAAACTTCACTTTATTCATCAGGCTCGTGTGGTCTTGAGGTAGAAAGTCACCCTGCCGTGCAAGCGGTCATGCGATCGATTCCCGGCGTGGGCACACATATTTTTTAAAATTGTATTTTTACACTCAATATTAGGATACCGGCAAAGTTATTTCTTCGTATTCCATTTTTTCATGAATAATCTTTGGCTGGGAAGGCCGATCCCGTAGTACAGACAAAGTATGTTAAAGGAACCGATGTACTATTTAGTTACAAGTTACAGTCTTATATTAGCTGCTAGCAATCATTTTATATAAAGGGACGCTGGCTGGATAGGGCCCCAGTTTGAATTGCAGCCAGGGGCCCCGTGCAGTCTTAATCCGCCCCTGCACTAAAAACTTTAGACATTCATTATACAATGTGTGAAGACAGCAAAACAAACTGCTACTGGTTTCTTACATTTGGATTACGATATAGAAAATTGACACAAGCGTGAAAAGGGGTGAGGAGTGAGGACAGGTGGGTCCACTCCGGAGGCAATTTTTTTTCTCTGCGTGGTTAAGGAGGTTTATTATTTTAAAGAATGTTTATTATTTACTTTTTTCCGTCCTGGATTGGAGGGGATACGCCTATCTTCGCGCCCGGAGATCTTACTCCACGATATAGAACCCATAAAATCATTTAAAACCCGCGACGGCCCCAGTTTTTGTATTTCTGTCTCTCAGCCCGCAGTACGTACTTTGTTTACTACTCGTCACCGTCACCAGTTTTCTGACCTCTGTCTCTTTGACGTGCCACCCGACACATTCATTGATAGTTGGCATACTTGAACAGGATTATACTAACGTATATCGTAAATCAAATCTGGTCTTATCTCTACACCGGGGTGGGGTGGGGGTGGATACTCTGCCATAGGGGGGGGGAGGCTATTTCCCCCCATTATATAATTGTGTTCGGCCGCCTGGAAAGTTTTTTTCGTAGATGATGGGCAGCAAAACAGCTTGACCCACCCTTAACTGACACTAGTCACTCATGACCAACTGTATGACAGATACAGAGGGCCATGGGTTACTCCACTGAAATATTTACCGATACGCCGCGTCGTCCGGGAGCCTTTACAACTGACCTACTTCTCAAAGCTTGCGACTCTGCCTTGCCCTTTTCTACTTTGTCATCGCCCTTTGGGGTTCATTTCTAACTTTCACCACGTTACTACACTTTTGACCTGTGACCTTTAAAAGTAATCTTCTTTTTTTTTCGCCCCGCTGGCTGACAGACGCGTCCCTTAAATAAAAACCCGCCGAGGGCTGAGGCTCCCGTCGTCACACTTCGCGTTGACTCTGGGTCCATCCATTCTGAGTCGCTCTGTTGATCTCATCAACAGGTAGGTCGCTTGCCTGTGATCGGGATACCTTGTGTCTTTTCGACGAATTCAGAAGCGTTACACTAATGTTACAGGTACGTTCAGGTGTACTATATCTGTTCCGCGAGTATGTTTTATAGTGTCGTCAAGTCTTAAAATACGACGTTCGTGACAAAAATGTTTATTGATTCGTCAGCATAGACCATAATGACATAATGAAGAAACATTTCCTCAGGTTATCTTTTAAAAATATTTTAAAGATAATTTGTTAGCAGCCAACAGCCTTCATTACATTTTCCCAACGAAAGTTTAAATGTAATGTATGCATACGTTCTCTTTGAGATTTAAAACAAATACGCAGATTAATTTTTGTTGTTATTATGATTTTAAACAAACTATATATCAAGTTCCCTATTAAAACAGTATTATTCAAATGTTCTTCTTCATACATTTATTTTCTATTTTATAAACTGTATGAAATTATTTGAGAGATTTGATCTCTTATCTTATATTGGTATAGATTATATTGGTATAGATTATATTGGTATAGTATAGATTATATTGGTATAGATTATATTGGTATAGATTACATTGGTATAGATTATATTGGTATAGATTATATTAGTATAGATTATATTGGTATAGATTATATTGGTATAGATTATATTGGTATATATTATATTGGTATAGATTATATTGGTATAGATTATAATGGTACACTTCAGTTTAGACATAGCCAAGACAGTCAAGGTGTAGGCACGTTATTGATGTTATATTCTAATGTACCTATGGCGGTATGTTTCATTTCGAATCTCAGAATCGTGACCTCAGTTCAGTTCAACTACTGTTTTAATTTAATATGTATGTGGAGAATGCGGCGCTAATTAAGGGACGATATGCTCCAGTTCATCAAAGTGACCCGGGTCATAGTAGATGATAAGTTCTGCTGGATGTTAAGTGTGCCGCCATGCATTGTAATTTGTACAACTTTTCTGAAGTATTAAGTGTTAATTTGATATTAAGGTTAATTTTTTATATAATCTATCTTGTGCTGAGGTAAAAAAATACTATTAGTTTCCACAACTTGAACTCTTCAACCACTCTCATCAATATACATAATTCCCGTTGTCTGTATGTATGTATGGAATAATGCTGTTAGGTGGCGCTGCGATCGATTTTGTATAAAAAATATTATATGACGTCATTGTTTTATGCTTATATTTTACTTTTTGAAAAGAGAACGATGTAAAAATAGGATTTGAGGATTTATAATTATGAAATACTTTGTGTACATTTCAGCAAGTTTAATATTTCCTATTTATCAAACAAGGATAAGTTACTTATGTTATTGATTCCCGTTGTCTGTCTGGGTATAGTGCTGTTAAGTGGCGCTGCGATCGATTTTGTTTTATAGTGCTGTTTGAACCAAAAAAGATTCCGTCATTTTTGTCGGGTTATCTCTAGTATATTCATAATTTCACTTATCCTTTCAAAGGTATTATATATACTGTATACCAAAACATAAAGTGCAATAACGCGATGCCGATGTAGAATGATAATAAATATGTCATAAAACCCCCATTTCCAACATGTTTTAAAATAAATTTGTATGTTGTCATTTAACAAATTGCACCCAATTGACACCGATAAAAGCATAGCCCCAGTCTCGGTCTTGAAAGACTTTTAGAAAATGCATTCATCTTGGCGCAGGCTTTTTTTTCCCTCTCTTTTTTCTTATGGATAATTCCAACACATTGCCGTCGAATCTTTAAGTGTCTCGACACATCACACATGGTTTAAAAGTCTAAATTCCAGCATCGTCTGCATGCGTGAACTCTTTACACACACACACACTCACGCCCATACGTTTATACAGTTCTTATATTCATGTAGATACAAAGTATTATAAACTACTCCATAAACTTCATGACATGAACCATTCATTGAAACACGTAAAGGGTGTGGTCTAAAGATCCGTGTCCTAAATACTGATCTGTTTTACGGACCGTGAAGTAGACGCCTGGGGAAGGAGGGAGAGAGAGAGAGAGAGGTAAGCAACAATCATGTTGTCAAGTTTTGATTTTGGCTCGGTTAGAGTATGTAAAGGACCCATAACTCGCATTTTTGGCAGCCTCACCCTGGTCCTGCTTTAGATCCGAAAATATCTTTTAGTACAAACTTTCAGACAGGAGTGTCTGCAAAATTGGGTCGGGGGGGGGAGCTGCTACTTTCGATCTTATGAGGAGGGGATACAATTTATCCGGGTAATAAAATTGATATGGCAGGAAAAAATACATGTATTTTTTTTCTTTTTTGTTTCTTCCCCCTGCCATATCAATTTTATTGATATGGCAGGGGGAAATATATATATAATACATGTATTCTTATATGACCAAGAGCGTCGTAGGTATTAACTCCAAGTCATACCGCTTTACATTTAGGGTTAGAATAAGTGAATAGTTCAGGTTCCCCCATACTTTGATTAAAGTCTTTTACCATGATATTAACTGAGTCATGCATTATACATACTAAGCCAAAACAAACTATACATACGTAAATTTGACCGTGACCATTGTACATTGTGACCCATCGAATCAGTGGCGTCTCTAGTGGGGTGCGGTGGGGGCGGATCGCCCCGGGTGACACCATCGCAAGGGGTGACACCAAAATGTGAAATTCTGTATGCTCCCGTTATTTGACACTGGAAGACTCGGAGGATGGTCTATGGGGTAAGTCGTGAGGGGGTGACACCATGAGCTGCCGCCCCGGGTGACACCAACCCTAGTGACGCCTCTGCATCGAATTAAGTATCAGGACCCACGACCCACACTCCCAGATAATGGGCGTCACCTTTCAATCCTCTGGGTGGGGGTGGGATAGATGCCCCTAATTTCAACTTTGATGTTTTTTTTAACTTTAAAAAAAGTTTCACAAAAATATATTTGAACACAGTTTTGGCTTTAGGTCCGCATCTCCTCCATTTATCTTTATCTTTAAGCTTGTTAAACAATCCAAAGTAAAGAAGAAAAAAAATATTAAAAACTTTTTTTTTATTTTCATTAAATTTGATTTCCGAACTGGAAATAAACGCAACTGCTTCGGGGATCATAAAGATGAACAAGAAAGCGTGCAGACAAATTACCAAAACACACGAAATCAGCTTCTGAAATGCTTATATATATAGTCCACATGATATTCATAATCCCATAATCTCGATGGTCGTGAGTTGGCAAACTGTGACCCGATGCCTGAAATTTTTAAATAAAAAAATCAATAAAGTTGACGTGTTTATTCTAAATCTGAGGCTGACAATTTTATGTGGGACATTCAGACGTTTCGACAGATGCGGTCATCGCGCTGAAAAGGTCACCCACCGTGGGTCTGTCTGTGATTCGACAATGCTGCCTTCTACATCTACATACATTCTGTCATGGGTTAAATTTGGCCGTAACTGAGATTATTACAGCAGTTTGTAGGAGTACTCTCCTGTCACTCGTTACAGGAAGTTTTTAATAATACACGTTTTTTCTTCTTTTTTTATTTCTAAACTGAAGAGGGGAAAAAACGAGTTGAACTATAGGGTCTTTCAAATTTTTTTAAAATGTCATATTCTGATTTGGGGAAATAAAATCTAGTTGCGGATATGGACATAATGCAACCCTGGGCGAAATCCAGAAACCTCACCCATCGACCCATTGAGACCTAACGTTTATAAGGTCAAACCTGTCAGGGCCGCACGTGGGGTCGCTCTGGTTACTCAAGTGACGTAACTGATTTACCCGCCACTATTTTAGTCTTTAAATCGTTGGTCTGGATGTTCTGTGTGATGATGGGGGTCACCAGCTTGAAACCGTTGCTAGACAACCGGTCGATACCTCAGCACCAATCAAAGCTCAAAGTGGGCCGAATGTTTGCGCAGGACGTGACGTCAAAATACCCGCGGAGAAGATTAAAAATTAGAAAACCCAAATGTCGTCTGGTGGTGAGGGGAAATTCTATCAATTATGTTTTCTATAAGTATTATAAAGTAAATTATTTGATATTGATTTTAGACTTAGGGAATCTGGGTTTCAAACCATCTGAACTGTGTTTATTTTGTTATTTACAATGAACTGAAACACTGACTTGGTTCTAAACTTTGCTTCACGTCGCACCCCACAAGTTTTAATTTATGGATGGCTTTAAAATAACAGAACTTGAAGATTCGTGTAAATATCCCCCTCTGTGGGCTCTGTTATTAGTGCAGTAAACTTTAAACCATGTATATTAATGTCTGAAGGCAGGGGCGTGGCTATAGCAAAGCATAATTTGACCCCCCCCCCGCGCCGAAGTCATGACACGAAAGTGGTTGAGCTTACTACGATTGGTATCCGCCTAAAAAACCACAGTCGACGCCCCTGTTTCTTGTATATGGAATATGGACATACACAAATAGCTTTTTTATGTTTACCCCCAATACCCTGTCCTGGTTTTGAAAATCTGTGTCAGTCACTGCACATTATCTTTCTAAGAGTTATCTCACGTTCTGTAACCAGGAAAGGGAGGATAAAAATAAATGCTGTTACGGTTTTTTTTTAAAGTGGGGCAGTTATCTGTTCATTTAGCACCTCATTTCCGTTATTATGACACAACTGAAATACTATTCAGCCTAGAATTTTAAATCTAACAGCCGATATAACTATATAACTCTGCCAAATAAGCGTAATACTAGCGTGACCTTGTCTATGTTTAAAACACAACTGGTCTAAACACCGTAATACCTTATCTACGCTGACGCAACATCCGAAACTCTTAAAATGTCAAGTGGTGACAGGAAAGCTGTGGAGAAGGAATTAAATTCATATTTTAACTATATTGGTTAAAGAGTGATGATATAGAATAGTTTATCAAGGGTGGGCAAACTTTTTCTACGGAGGGCCGCATTCAAGACTTTATTGTTATAGGTGAGCCGCATATATATTTTGTCTGCTACAATTACAATTTAAAACGGATACAAATATGAATTATTGATTATAATTGAACTGCCTGTGGTTAAGTGCCCTGGCTCTGATGAGTTTTATCACACTGACAACTGGGTCGATAATATGTTTGATCCTTGTTGAGCTCGCAGTAAGAAAAAAAAAGACTCTTCCGTTTTACAATCTTATGGGACAGCACCACACTGGCTTGGTGGCACCATCTTGTATTGAAGACTGTTTCTTGAAAACATTTTGCTGCTTATTTAAATTTAAATTATTAACCAACTCATGGCAATTACTTTTTCTCTCTTCGTTCGTTAAATTGTGCCAGAAATTAAAATGTTTTTGTTTGATAGTCACTTTTTAAGTTGCACTCCTTAAAGACGCTCACACACTCACGGCACAGCAAGCAGACTGCTTTGCTCCCAAAATTCGTCAAGCAATATTTAGTGGTAATTTTTGGCATTAAAAACACAACATTCGTCCTCATTCTTTTTTTTCAGCATGAGTGCTGAAAAAAAAGAATGAGGACGAATGTTGTGTTTTTTTTAATGCCAAAATCACAACATTCGTCCTCATTCTTTTTTTCCAGCACTCATGGTTAAATATAACGTCTATTCACTTTTAAATAACAATTTTTACAAAACCACCAATATGTAAATCGTAAACAAAAGCCACCACAGGTTGAGCTGAAATGCAGATTCGAATAAGGATGTTAAAGATTAATGAATAATGATCATTAATCAATTCTGGAGCCATAAAAGCGATTTAGTATCCCTAGATTCGAATCAGATACTTGGAATAAAATTTAAAGAATATAGTGAAAATTCTAAACAAAGAAAAGTAAAATCGACATTACATTGTAACACGTACATGCCTACCGGTCGCAAAGTATGCTCTGGCCCGCGGGCCGTAGTTTGCCTTACCCCCTGGTTAATTTGTAAAATCTATTGTCTGTAGTCTATAACGTTATAACTCTTATTTCAAGGTGATCCTTTAGTTCAGTAAACCATGCAAGTGACTTGACAAAACAAGAGTTGGTATTTGAGGTTGGTTTATTGTTTGAGTAACTGGCGTGAGTAGAGGTCAAAGAAGTGTGTGTTGTATTTTAGTAAGTGATGATATTTGATGTAAGCAGAGGCGTCACTAGGGTTGGTGTCACCCCCTCAAGACCAATGTTACCTCTAAGGTTAGTTGGTCCGTGTACAAAGTTTAAAAAAAATCAACTATTTGAGTTCAATGGCAAGTTCATTGACCAAATCAGTGGGGTCGCCATGGGGACTAAAATGGGACCAAGTTATGCTTGCTGGTTCATGGGCCATTTCGAGCACAGAGTGGGACAAGAATACACTGGTCTCCTCCCCGAATTTTATAAGAGATACATTGATGACGGCATTGGGGTCACTCATATGGAGAGGGGTGAACTTGACACGTTCATCAACTTTGTTGATTCTTTCCACCCCTCCATTAAGTTCACTCACACGATTTCCGAACTATCGGTTAATTTCCTGGACATTACTGTGACTCTCCAGAAAAACTGCCTCCTCACTTCGGCCTACTTCAAACCTACGGACAGCCACTCTTACCTACTCTATCCCTCGTCTCATCCCAAATCCTGTAAGGATTCTATTCCCTTTTCACAAATTCTTCGCCTCCGTAGGCTGTGTCAATCTAATGAGGACTTTTTGGAAAAGGCGTTGGAAATCGTGGAGTTTTTTAGACAAAGGTCTTACCCTGAAGCTATACTTCAATCTGCACTTCAGCGAGTTAAAAACTTCACTCGTGCCGACGCCTTTATATTACGCTCCAGTGATAGTAATGAAAGGAGCAAATTGGTGCTCACATACCATGCCCAGTTCAATGCCCACAACATGAGAGCCAAGGAAATATTTTTGAAAAACCGCACCATCCTCCTCGCGGACCCTGAGACAAACAACATATTTTCCACCCACCCCTCATTGTATTCAGGAGGGACAAAAATCTGCGAGACCTATTGGTTCGTAGCCGTCTGCTTATTCCGTCCTCCCATCTAGGCACCAAGCCATGTGGTCGTAATCGCTGCAAGACATGTCCCTTTGTTACCCAGACGGACCAGATTGTCTTCCCTAAGGGGATATTCAAGATTAGGAATGGCTATCTTTGTACCAGCCGCAATGTGGTCTACACCATCGTGTGTAAGCGCTGTCCTTTGAAGTACATTGGTGAGACCGGGAGGTTACTCTCCTGCCGTATCGCTGAGCATGTACGTACCATTAAACAAGACAAACAGTGTCCAGTCTCCCGACACTTCAATGGACGTGACCACATGGGCGTCGATGACATGCCTGTCACCGCCTTTATTTCTTGTACAAACACACCCGGCGGGTCAGTCTGGAGAATAGACTAATCCATGAGTATGGGACTCTTACACCACATGGGATCAACATTGTGTTCGCACTGACAAGCTGATTGATTGGCCACACCCACCCTATCCTTTCATATATAAGCTCTTACGTTTCTCTCCTTACTTTATCTCTACTGGACTACTTGGATTTCACCGCAGCTAAGTGGTTTTTTTTTAAATTATTATTATTTCGTTTTATTCGTTTCATTTGTGTACTATTTGTCCGTTGAGGAAGGCTCTTTGCCGAAACGTTCGCTGTTGTGTTATGTCCTGTAAGGCCTACTAATACCCTGTTTTTATATTATACATTTACCTGCTACTAATAGATAGCTATGGACTTCTCCCACTTACAACGATAAAGATTGAATAAACTAATATTAAAATCATTAATCTTGTTAAAATAAATTAGTTTTAAAATTATTTATAAGCAATACTAATTCTAATACAGTAATGAAATGAGTTATAAGTAACAAGATTGACTATATTCACTATATTAATATTGTTAACTTAAAACTGTATTGACATTTGAAAAGAACAACCCAGATTAAAACTAAAAACTACATAAATGTTAAATGAAAGAAAGTAGGCTATAAAAATTAATTTTCTCCTTTAACTGTATGTATACTCAATTGTAATTTAACATCACTATTTCTTTTTTTCTTTTTTTAATTTGCCATGGATTACAATCACGAAACCGTTAATCACAGCCTACATTACGTCGATCCTAATACCGGTGCTAACACCCAACAAATCGAGCGGTCATGGAAATCTGTAAAGCAGCGGTTCTCAACCTTTCTTGTGTCGCGACCCTTTTAATAAATTACTCGTGCCGTGGCGACCCCCGCCGTCAATTTTTTTTTGGGTATCTACCTCATAGTTGTAATTTTGCTACTGTTATAATATATTTAATTATATCTCATATGCAGAATGACATTGTATTCTCATTTTTACAAATTTTACGTCATTAAAGTACAGACACCATTCTCGTAGTAACGAACGTAGTTAGTAATAAAAAACACAATATATAACAATGATTACAATTACATACATGTCATACATTACATACAAGGTATTCGTATTTATTTCTATTTACAAATACGTAAGAAAGCCAAAGTCGATTAATGTGAAGGTTGAGGTTGCTTCTTTCTCACAAGATCAGAAATTCTCGGGACAGTCTTTGTGAGAGCACAACGAAGATCATCTTCCACAGCAAGTCTACTTCTGTATTTAGACTTGATAACCAGCAAGCTGGAAAACCCTGTTTCGCAAAGATACGTTTTTGGAAAAGGAAGAAGAAGGCGCAACACAGTTTCGGACAGAACAGGATATGACTGCAAACACTTGATCCAGAATTTTGTAACTGGCATTGAAGAGAAATCATTTCGCGCTGCATCACTGTTAATGAGTTCGATGAACTCCTCTTGTGCTGTCTCAGGAATATCGTCAACTTTGACTGTGAATGGACTTCTTGCAAGTGCAAACGAAATTATCATTTTACTTCTCTTGTCCGGTTCAATGTCATTTTCCTCAAAGAAAGCAGATAAGGTGGGCAACATGTACATTTTATTGTCATCCAATTTTTTTGCAAAAGCTGAAGTTTCATTTCGAATGATCGCATCTTTTCAGACAAATCTAGGCATGTTGCATTTGGTCCTTGCAGTGATAAATTTAACTCATTCAAAATGGAAAATATATCTACCAGGTAAGCAATTTTCTGAAGCTCATTTTTGTCGCTGAAAAGTGCTTCGAGCTGTGGTTTAGACTTCTGATTAAAGAAAAATTTTAGTTCGTCACGAAGATCAAAAACGCGTTTCAAAACTTTCCCTCTCGACAACCATCTCACTTCAGTGTGAAATAGCAGAACATCAATGGACGCATCCATCTCATTACAAAGTTTCGAGAACAGACGACTGTTCAGCGCACTTGCTTTTACAAAATTGACGGAACTTAGGACGCTTTTCATTACTTCCTGAAACTCTTGTGACAACGTCTTCGTTGCTAACACTTGTCGATGAATCATACAGTGAGTTCCAATGACTTTTGGTGATTCATTTAGTACCAAACGTTGAAATCCAGACCGACATCCTAGCATAGCTGCAACACCATCAGTGCAAACACCACAAACCTTTTCCCAAGAGATCTTTTGATCTTTCAGAAATGAACCAACTGTATCAAATACATCCCGTGCAGTTGTTGTCGTTTCAAGAGGTTTGCAAAAAAGAAACTCATCTTTAAAGTCACCTTCATTTATATCTTTCGCGTAAACCAGTAGTTGTGAACAGTTTGCAACGTCCGTGGATTCGTCAAGCTGGATGCTAAATATTGGAAGTGGAGCAGATTTTATTTCCTGGATTACCTGATCAATAATATCAGCAGACATATCATCTATTCTTCTCCCGGACAGTGTCATTAGATAAGGAAATTGCACTCAATTTCTTAACAAATTCGGGTCCGATCATAACTCGAACAATATCTTTGGCCGCTGGCAACAATAAGTCTTCGGCAATGGTGTGAGGTTTCATAGCTCTTGCGATTCTGAGCGCCAACAAATATGAAGCTTCAACGGCTGCTACGTTTTGTTGGTGGTACTTGCCGCCATTGTCAAGTCTGGCTTTCCTGACGCCATCAGCTTTACTTCTAAAATACTCGGTATCCCTACCCGCAAAACTTGGATGTTTGCTATCAAAATGACGTTTCAGTTTGTTTGGCTTCATAGATTCGGCTGAAAGAACTTCATTACAAATAACGCATTGTGGTTTCTCAATTCCTAATGTAACTATTGAAGTAAAACCATATTGTAAGAAATCGTCTCTATATTTTCTTTTCTTAATCATAATGTTCTTCTCTGCATGTTCCATTTCCATCGGTTGGTTTAAAAACTTTAAATTTAAAATGAAAAATTTATAACGATAGCATTCAATATCACGCACAGTGAAATATTGACCTACAGCCCTACACTACACTGTGTGGAACCAGAAGCAGCAGCAGTTCAGCTTCTACGTCACTTAGCCAACCTGCTGAGCTCAGACCTCTGAGCATCCAGACGCGCCCTACTCTCTGTTGATATAATTACCGGTTGTTGAGGTGTTCATAAAATAGTGTTGAAATAAACATTATAAAAAGCTAAAAATAATTAAGTTACAACAACTAAACTTACTAAAGTTACTGAATAGACTATAGACTAGTATAGAGGAATAGACAAAATATGTACATGGCAAGGTTTACACCTGTTTACACATTTAAAACATATTTTTCCAATGGTCTTTGGCGACCCCTGCCAAATCGTCATTCGACCCCCGCGGGGGTCGCGACCCACAGGTTGAGAACCGCCGCTGAAAAGGAACCAAATAAACGCCACAACTGGACGCCTCGTCATGTTATAATTATTTGTATATAAAAATAATATAAACATTTATTTTAATAAAGATTTATGGTTTTAATATTAATTTATTAAGTCTTCATTGTCGTAAGTGGAAGAAGTTCATAGTGACATGCAGTTGTAATAGTCGAAGTATCGAGGGGTTGCCAGCAGTTTATACCAAAATAGTAAAGACATTTTTTTTGGTGGTCGGATAAAAATCAAGTACTGCTAATTCTATTAGTATCCTAAATTTCTCGAACACATTTGTGGAAAGTTAAATACACCTCCGCAGTTAAAATAAAATATTATTTTTAAAAAAAAACGATTAAAAACAACAGAACAAACTTTAATAATATTTATTTTAATCATCAATCACAGGAAGCGTTATGACATAATTTATTTTTTTTTAAATTTTTTTTTATATTATTTCTTTTTTTTTGGGGGGGGGGATGACCTGTTGTCCTCGTGGGCAGGTGAATGAATTAAAACAAACCTTAACGAAGTGATCAAAAGCTCCCTTTTTTTTTGCTTTCCTCAATTCGGTCCAGAGGCGTCACTAGGAGGGGGTGCAGATGGTCCGGTCCGCACCAGGTGACACCATCACAAGGGGTGACACCATCACAAGGGGTGACACCATCACAAGGGGTGACACCAAGATGTAAAATTAAGTATGTTCCTGTTATTTGGCACGGGCAGATTCGGATGAGGTCTATGCGGTAAGAAGTGAGGGGGTGACACCTTGAGCTACCGCACTGGGTGAAACCAACCCTAGTGACGACCGACGACTCTCCTTCGGTGTCTGCGGTAGTCTCTATTAAACGAAACTTTGTTGTGTATGGGAGTTGTACGATGAGCGTCTATACAGTAAATAGAAGTAAAAAAAAAGATTTAAAAAAACCACGTTTTTATAAGCGGACTAAAAAGAAGAAATAATTTAAAACTTATTAGTTCAATTACTTCGATTTAATTTGACTAAAAACGTCGGGCGGGCGCTTATGAGGTTTAACATATGTGGTTCACTCACTCTCTCACTTATAGATCTCTCTTTTGCCTTATGAGGTTTAACATATGTGGTTCACTCACTCTCTCACTTATAGATCTCTCTTTTGCCTTCTAAATTAGAAATCTTTAATTTTTATACCAAACACCCGCCTCACGTTTTTAGTCATATTAAATGAAAGTACTTGAACTTATACGTTTTAAATTATTTTCTTTGTTTTTAAAAATCTTTTTTTTTACTTCTATTTATTTTATTCTTTTTAGTCCACTTATAATAACCTGGTTTTTAAAAATCTTTTTTTTTACCTCTATTTATTTTACCATACACCTCACAAGCGCCCGCCCAACGTTTTAAAAACATTGTGATGTGGTCACGGGGCGAACTCAGGGTCATCAGAAGTGGTTCAATTTTACGTTGGCAGATTTGAAAAAATCTTGGACAAACAAACCAACAAACAGGAATGAAAGCGAGTTAATAAAAACGTGGTAAAAATTCAGTGCTTCTCAAACTTTTTAGTATGGCGGACCGGCAGGAATTTTTTCCATTGCACCAGGGACCGGTGCACTATTTTTCATGTACTGACGTCGTAGCAAAATGAAAATTATTTTATTTTATTTGTTTCATTTTATGTGCTATTTTGCCGAAAGATTAACATATTCTATAGGGTTAGTATTAATAGTTGCAAACGGAGCATTATAAATTTTATTTTTCTGTCCTTTCTTGATAACTTCTGCTGCCCGGAGGCGGATGGTCCGCGGACCGGCACCGGTCTGCGGACCACCACTTTGAGAAGCACTGGTCTATTAGAAGGAAGGATTGTTGGTGACGTCCGCGGACCACTACTTTGAGAAGCACTGGTCTATTAGACGGAAGGATTGTTTGTGACGTCCGCGGACCACCCCTTTGAGAAGCACTGGTCTATTAGACGGAAGGATTGCTGGTGACGTCCGCGGACCACCACTTTGAGAAGCACTGGTCTATTAGACGGAAGGATTGTTGGTGACGTCCGTGGACCACCACTTTGAGAAGCACTGGTCTATTAGACGGAAGGATTGCTGGTGACGTCTCTCATTGAACACTTGGAGAAAAACTTGGAAACGAACTCTTCGTACTGTTTAAATAATACGACATAAGTGCTACCCAACGACAAGAATCAAACTGCCGTGTATATCAGATGTCCTTCAGTTAACTATTACGACATAAGTGCTACCCCACGACAGGACACAAATCATCGGGCATATCGGTGTTCCACTGTTGACTGCCAACAAGACATCCGCATTCACTGGTGATATGATACTCGTGAATGGCTGGCATTATGACTTCTCAGAGACAATGAGCCACGGTTAGCGCGGTCGCTTTCTTTTTGAGAGACACCAGGGGCGTCCCTCTAAAATCTGAGATGAAGGGTGTAATATTATCCTACACCACACAGGCTCTTCGAAAAAATTTTTAGTAACTCAAATTATGTAAATGGGGGAAAAATTAATGATAATAATAATATTGGCTATGTTGTTTAAAGTAGGTTTATTTGATAAAAAAAACTGTAATTAAATTTTTGGAGTGACGACCTCGCCCCCTCCCATGAGCTAACTTCTCCCCTGGAGAAAAAAATTAAAACGTATTAATGCAATTTATAATTCAAACAAACAAATAACAAGGAAGTTGTTATTAAAAGAATAATTTTAAGCGTACAAAAATCGAGTTTCGTTTACCGCTACACATTTGTGAAGTAGTTGGAACAGTGGGTTCAAAATCTAGACTAAGGGGCCGTCCACAAATGACGTCACGCGATTTTGGCGGATTTTTACCCCCCTCTCCCCCCTCGTCTCACTTCGTCACAAAAACTTAGACCCCCTTCCAATATGACGTCACAAAGCTATGATCACGCATGAAAGCCGTTTTTTTCTAATTGAAATTAGCATGTTGCAAATTACTTTTTTGTCATTTAAATATCGTAACACGTGTGAAGCTATGGAAAACGTCATTAAATAAATTCCAAGCACTCGTGTATTTATGTCGAACTTTTATTTAATGTTGCACGTTTTTGATGTGACGTCACTTTTCTTAAACACTTCCCCGCTCATCACACGTCGTTACAAATGCGTGACTTTTTTTTTAAATGCGCGCGACGTCATTTATCATTTATGGACTGCCCACTAACCGTCTGGTCAACTCTGGACTTTGGTGTGAACAATGGTGGAGGAGCAGTTAAGCTTTCGCCACAGGGGAGCGGGGGGGGGGATAGGAGTGACAAAATAGCCCCTTTAGGGGGGGAGAAACCGTTTCTCACACTTACTTGGTTTCCTCCTTTTTCGTATGTAGAAACCTGAGATCATTTACACATGGGATTTTCCCCACCAGTTATATTTAAGTGACACATTCCGTCCGCACTCCGCACCGATATTTTTCCAAGTACGCGTACAGTACAAAACTGTTCATCCTTCAAACACATATTGCTCCCCATAAGAGACGACGGTTCATATTGTTGGCCCCAGCCATTCAAAACCGGGGACCAGATAACAGGCGCGAGACTTATCAGCTTACTGGCGTTTGACAATCTCGTGAACCGTATCTTTGCATCCTGTTGTGTCATAGTAGTTCTCAAAATGGGACTGGCTGGTATCTGAAAGTGTGGCCGTTTTCAGCTCATAACCAGATCTAACCCCTGAATCTAATTACACAGACACATCTAACCTCTCAGACCTGGTAAGATACAATGAATTCTTAAAATTGGAATAGTTGAGTTGGGGTAAAGGAAGAGCTATGTCAGACCTAAGTCCCAGCGGTGTAGCTAGGGTTACTGTCTCAATCGTGGCGAGTCAAGCTTTTTACCACCCCTTTCCACAGAACATATTCTTATGTTGACCAAAAAACGCTGCCCTTCAAAATAAAGAAAATTTCTGCCCTTTTCTCGCACTCTGCCCCCCCCCCACACACACACACACACCATTTTCCCTTTAGATCTGGTACAAGTTACACGAATGCGCTGTCTAGTATAATATAGATTCAGCTCAACACAACATAACATATTTATTGTTTTATTGGGGGTGATACCTTTTCCTGTTGTGGGTCTGTGCTGACGTTTTTTGTAGCGTGTAGCTGCTCTGACACGGTGAGGTCACGTGTAGTTGTTGTGACACGGGTGGGGTGTAGATGTCGCGTTTCGTAGCTGAGACGGTGAGTGTTGTTGACGTCGGTGGCGAAATCGTCTGGACTGACCAAATGCTTTTTTAAAATTATTTTTTATATCAGCATTAAAATTGACAACCTCGCCCCATAAACATGCCGGTCGCCTGAGCTTTCCATCGTGATCAATTTCGACCGGTCTTATCAATCAATAACAAGCAAGTCATCTATGGGCCGTTTATTGTAAATCAATAACACCAACTCTTCCCCCGCCCCACCTCCTATGTTGTCAACTTTGCCGTCCAACAACAATCTAATGTTGTTGTTTTTGTTTTGTTTCCCCACAGCAATCGAGTGGCCCTACACGGATGACAAGAAAAGGAACGCTTTCATTGGGAACGTGCTATGTGTTTACTGCGCTGATACCAAGTCACTCGCCGTCGAGGATTTTGTGTTGAAAGATACGACAGACAGTAAAAGCCGTGTGGATTTCTGACATAATAAAAAGGCGTACACTCAGTGGATTCCTGACAGTAAAAGGCATACACTCTGTGGATTCCTGACAGTAAAAGGCATACACTCTGTGGATTCCTGACAGTAAAAGGCATACACTCTGTGGATTCCTGACAGTAAAAGGCATACACTCTGTGGATTCCTGACAGTAAAAGGCATACACTCAGTGGATTCCTGACAGTAAAAGGCATACACTCTGTGGATTCCTGACAGTAAAAGGCGTACACTGCGTGGATTTCTGGCTGTAAGAGGCGAATACTGTACAGATGGCAAGTCATAATTTCGTGTGCTGTGCATATATCTAATCCGTCATTTCTGCACGTGATAGGATATAATAAATATAAAGTATAAAGCCCATTCTTTGGTACCGGTATCAGCTGTTGTGTACATTCTGAACGGGATAACATCGAATGGTGTCTGACTGGATTAATAATGAACAAAACATGTGCTGGCTGTGGGAAACCAGTCTATTTTGGTGAGTTTACGGTTTATTATAAGCTCGTATATATATATATATATATATATATATATATATATATATATATATATAATATATATATATATATATATATATATATATTAGGGCTGTTATCGATTAATTAATTAAAAATTTAATCGTTAACTTTTGAAAAATTAACGATTAATTAATCGATAATTTCGATTAAATCCAAAAATAGAAATTTATGATGTCATTAAACTAAACATTTCAAAGGAAGTAAAAAAAAACAGGTAATTGATTTATTTTATTGAGTTATTTCTCGTGTCTCACAGACATTGAAAAATAAGAAAATTTTAAACTAAATTTTATGACAATGTGTTGATACTTGATCGGATCTTTGTGCTGAAGGTGGTACGTCAGCGATGTATTTGATCCTTTAAAAGAGAATTGTTTATGGCATTGAACACAGTAAACTTTTTCACCATCTTCGACTTTGCAATCCGCAGTTAGCTTAAAAACAAAATATTTGCTCAACTTTCCAGTTAGAATCTATATGTTTAAATTTAACTGCGCTGATGCTGTCAGACATTTTTTAGTTGACGTCTGCCGGTCCACATAAATTAATAACATAAATTATAATAATACGCGGGAGAAGTTTGTACGTAAAAAATATATAAATTATTATTAATTGTTAATAATTAATTATTTATTAATTAAAATTTTAAAAAATATTATAAATATTTTCTTTAATTTTTATCGAATTTTTATCGATTAAAATAATTTTAATCGATAAAAAAATAATTAATCGATTGATCGAGAAATATATAATCGAGAAATATAATCGTATAATTTCCTCAGCCCTATAAATATATATATATATAATATATATATATATATATAAACACCAATCGTTGAGATAGATATATGGATTGGTGGGTAGGTGAATGGATGAATTCATTGAATATAGAGAAAACTAGTTTATGCTGCGGCGCCGTGGCGCCTGCGGCTCAACGTTCCCTCTAAGATTCGTTGGTCCGTGTGCAAAGAGAAAATACTAGTGTGCAAAGTTGCTCAGCATACATTTTTGAGCAACATTTTACAAATTTACTGCGCGGTATTTCTAAACTGCTACGCGGCGTCAGTCAGATGTCTGCGCAGCTTAAATGGAACGTTGCTGACTGCGGCGCCCCACTTTTTTAAGGGCGGCTACGGCGCCCACCTTTTTCAAAAGCCCAACTAAATTGTCCTTGTATGATAAATACCGACTTTTGTCGGTCTACTCACCCACTCGCAAGCTAAGATCTTCTGCAGACACACGCGTTCTCTCTGTTCCTACGACACGCACCAAAACGTTTGGTGAAAGGTCATTCTCTTTTTGTGCAGCCAAACAATGGAATTCTCTACCATTACACATACGTAGTATTCAAACAACCAAGTCTTTCAAGACTGCACTTAAGACACATCTTTTCACAATTTATTTTTAAAATTGATGAAACATTTCTTGTAAATGATTAACGTAGCTTATGTATAATGTATTGTAATTTTTTGTGTTTGTTGTGATATGAAAGTTAATTTAATACTTATAAGTATGTTATTTCTTTCATGTAAAGCGCTGTGAGCCCAGTTCCTTACTGGGATACAGCGCTATATAAATAATCAATTTATTATTATTATTATTATTAAATACGTAATATTAAACTTTATTAAATGTACACAAAGTATTTTATAATAGTTTTTTTTTGTTTTTTGTTTTGTTTGGTAAAAGCCCAAGTAACTTATCCTTGTATGATAAATACGAAATATTCCTGAAATGTACACAAAGTATGTATATAATATTTTTTACAGTGCTAATCACCACACGATTTTAAAAGTAATTTTAGAAAGCAGAGCACCAAATTACTGCACCAAAAAAATAACTCTTTGAGTCAGTCAGCACTGTTTACAACACAAATGCTGACGTCATAGGTTCGTGCGTTGTTTGGTTAATGTTAATCTGGAAACCAAAAGGATTATTATTTTATTATTTAGCGTTAGGTCTCAGTCAGCGATAATTGAGCGTAAATATATATATTAAGATAGAGATATGTATAAACATGATATAAATGAATTTAGTAATGTAGATTCAGCCTTCGGTGGTATTTACTCGCGGCGCGTAAAGTTGTCGTCGTGAATATTTAAACCTTTGTGTCCTTGGATAGCATTCAGGGCAAAATCTTCATCGAGGGCCATATCCCTTTTCAAAGAGCTAATACGTGTCAGAATTAGTGGGCAGTATAACGTGTGTTTACAGGCGTCTTCTTCGTCTGTTTATATTAGTGATGCTACAATTGCGTTTCATGACAGATCCCAGGACGCGCCATTTAATTAAACCTGTTGACGCCCCACCGGATCTCCGGATGCAGGCCTTTACCTTGTCTAGAAACTACACAATCTCAGAGACAATTCACAGCATCCTTCATAATGACCTCCATCTCACCACATACAACGTACAACGAATTTTATAAAATATGGATTAAATACCGATTTTTAAAGTAAATGAACAATAGTTACAGTTAAGAAATTTATCGAAAAACAATAAAAAGTTATCAATTACAGCCGTATTGGCTTTTATAACCGTATAAATGTATTATAGCAATTTTATTTTTTAAAGTGTGCAGATATATTGTATTATTATGTGGACTCTAAAAAACTAAATTGTTAGGCTATACGCCAATGGTTCAAATAATTTGGCGTTCCCGGCGGCTCTTCCAAATTTAACTTTTAACAGGCATTTTGCGTTAAAATGTGAATAAAATGTATACAAATAAGGAATAAATACATTCTAAAAATGATCTGCTAAACAAGTATGTAGGTCATAGAACGCCATTTAATAATATTCACCAAGTAGTTGTTAGATGGATTACAGGCCTGCATCTCATTAAAACTACATGACACAATGAATCAAAAAAGATAATTTAAGCGTGAAAGTTTTGAAATATTTCACAACGCCCGGGGTGGAGGAGGGGGAGGGGGAAGGCAGAGGGTGGGGGTGGATACCTTGTTGACCATAAACTATGTGGGGGGGGGGCACCCGTGACCTTAAACGTTCCTGCCAGATTGCAGCTTTCATTAAAATCGCTACAAAAAATTCTCTCCATTGAAATAAATTCCCGGATATACACGTTTAAAACCTAAATCACAGTCCTCTGTTAGAAACACGAAACAAAAACAGTATAACTGACATCGCCACATTTCCTAACGATGGTGGTTTGTTCTAAGTGAAACTGTGTAAGCGGCTACAGGAGCACTAGGAAGCGAATTATTATTGGGACGGTCAAAACTAAGAAAACAATGGCAGACACAAAAGGAAGGTCCTCTCCCTTTGTGTTCCGCTTGTTGACAAATCAAATATTAAAGACAGTAACTTTGTGACGGTCCTTGGGACCAGACATTGTGAGCTATGGAAATGGGCGTGTCAATAACCGGGTTTTCCCCGACTGTTTGCACACGTCGTGTGCGAGCAAATTAACCGAGCACGCGTTGGGTAATCACTGAGGCAAACAGTCACAGTTTAGCATCTGACGACTGCACCGAATACACAACTAGCGCGGCAATAGTTGCACCGAGCACTTTACATGTAATTGCACATGCGGTTTGGCAAGAGATTCACGAGCCGCTCTGATTACACACGTCGCCGTGCGGCAGTAGTTTAACTAACAAGTCTGTCGATCTCATTAAACATTAAGTTTGTGGGCAGTTTAAGACTATAAATATAATAATTGTAGAGGTAAAAATAATGCGCAATCCAGAGGCGTAGCTATAATCCTATATTGTACCCGGGGAAAAGCTAAAACTGGTTCTCGCCCCCGTTAAATCATTATCTTACCCTTGTTTACTTACATGTATTATAATGTGACATTGGAAACCTCACTTTGGCGCGCCTGTATTTTGGTTCCCACTCACTACTACTCTGACGCACTCATAGGAAGATGGTTGTCTAGTTGCTTACGTGTGCATATGAAAAGTCTTACAATAGATTATAGAAATTCCAGATACATGGACTTTGTTTATTTAGTTCGAATGCCATATACCATATCACGCAATATTTTGTACGGATTATTTTCAATAAGTCACGTTTCATTTGTCACAAATAAAAGATATTGCTCAACTCGGCAATCAGCTGATGAAGTTGTTTTTTTTTAGTTTTCTCTTCAAAACTGTACTAAAAATGCAAGACTAGACATAACCAATGAATTAACAAAACAAAATCGTGTGTATTAAAGGAGCGTCTGTAATGTATTCGGTGAGATACAATGTAGTAGTTAGGAGTATCTCCCCGAACAATTTTCTGTTGAATACTTCCATGGAAAAATATTTAATCGATTAATTTCGATTAATTATATTTTATGTTTATGACGCATATATAGATCCCGTGAAGTTGCGATTCATTATTTTTTGCGAAATCGGTTAAGTTGCGGTAATTCCATGGCCCCAAAATTTTGTGACATAACACAGCAAATTCGTTCTGCTATGGAAGAAATAAGGCAAACAAATCTTTTTTGTTTACGCATGCGCGTCTAAATAAATAATAATAGGAATACGAGGTCAAAATGTGAGACACAAAAAATGTAAATTATTAATAAATTGGAGAAAATATTAGAAATATTTTCCTAAATTTTAATCGAATTTCAATCGATCAAATTAATTTTAATCGATTTTAAAAAATAACGATTAATCGCTTAATTAATCGGTAATTTCCACAGCCCTACAATTTATTTAATTTTTTTTTAAAAACTCAACTAGTGACATTGACATATTGTTCAAACGTTTACCAGAACCAATGTTCCTTCAAGTTTCGTTGGTTCTTGTTGTTTTTGTTTTTTTAAAACCTTTAAAAAAACGGAAAAAATAGTGTGCAAACAATTTTTCTGTGCAAAATTTACATCGCACAAACACACATTTACTTATTTTGATCAAAGCTTTGATAAAATCCTGCGCGGTGTCTGGCAAGGAACATAGGCCATAACCCTTAAAATGGTGTTAACCCTTTAATGACCAAGCCTAGTATTTCAGGTGCACAGAGCACAGGCTCTTAAAGCCACGACCACATTCGTATAGAAGCAACATTTATTTCAATAAGATAGATCATTTGATAGAAAAAAACATTAAAATAAAAACCCTTAATTTTTCAAATCATTATATCCAAAAGATTCAATACTGCTATTGGAGAGTTTCATCTGTCAGCTCCCCCACCCCTTCCCACCTCATCTGATGCCACCTCCCATGTGCTTGAAACCTGCTCTCTAGTAACTTGATATCTTAGTATGTGCCAAAACAAAACGAAAAACTATATGATCTTTCGTAGGACTGCTTAAATAAAACACATTTTTTTTGTTGTTGTTTGTTAATTGTTTGAAATGTATATTTCACTTTTAATGTCTTGTATTAAAAAAAAAGTAAACGATTTGATGCCTAGGTCGACTGTCCTTTGCGCCCTATTTTCACGGTCGTGACCGCGGACAACCTAGTGATCAATGTTCCTCTAAGCTTCGTGGATCCGTGAAAATGTGACGAAAAAATATACGTGTGTAAATGATGTTACGCGATTTTGGCCGATTTTTTACTCCCATTCCCCCTCTCGTCACACGTCGTCACAAAAACTTAGACCCCCTCCAAGATGACGTCAAAAAGCGTTGCCCGCCCTCCCCCCCCCCACCATAAAAGCCAAAAGCCGCATTTTGAATTTGAAAATGAGCATTTTTCAAATCACTTGTTTGTCATTTAAGTATATATTTAGTGTAAGTCTGCACTATAAATACTATAATATCGTAACACGTGGAACGCCATTTAAAACGTCGTTAAATAAAGTGTTAGCTATCAAATATTTAAGTGGAAATTGTATTTAAAGTTGCGCGTTTTGATGTGACGTCACATTTCTTAAACACCCCCTTGCCCCTCGTCACACATCGTCAGAAATGTGTGACTCCCCCCCCCCTTCCCCCCAGGTGCGTGACGTCATTTATGGACGGCCCTAAAGTTGTACAACAACCGTTTTTGTGCAATATTTTACTAAATTTGCTGCGCGGTAATTCTTAATAGCTGCGCGGCGTCAGTCAGCTTAAAGGGAAACATTTCTAGTGACCAGGGTGACGCGGTACATATTGATTAGTATAATATTATTATAAATCAAATGTCCTAAATATTGCTGATGGCCGGGGAAATGTGCATCCGATAATGCTAACCTCGACTATCAAAACAGCAGACGTGAGTCTACCTGTAGTTACGGTGACCATTTGATAATTGATACAGCTCTTCTACCGCAGGCATGTTTTTGCTAATAATGCTTTCGCTGTTTTGTTTTTGTTTTTTTTTAAAATTATTTTTTTAAAATATAATTTTTAAAATTTAAATACATTATTACATCCAAAAATCCCCCCCCCTTTTGCATTTAAACAAACCAGTATGGAAAATGCTTTTTAACTGCACCAAAGGGACATAACAGAGTGCACGTGTGAAATTGTTTTAATTCCAACAGGCGTGAGTTAGCTCCCTCGGCAAATAATGCGTTCAAAATTCATATTCTGTTTGGGATGTGCTAAAAATGCTTGTCAGAGTGTAACTAAACAGGCAAGCGACATAATTTTTTTGTTATTTTTGTCCCCATAGTGTTGAGAAATCTTGCCCATATTCATCAGGTTGCCTGCCATAAGGTTGTTTGGGACATTTAACAACGAAGACTTTCTCATCAAAGCCCCACCTCCATAGGGAATGTCAAAAATCCGCCCCACCCCCAATTTGTTGTTTTATTTTTTGCCTTCTGTTTTTTATTTTGATTTTATTTTTCACTATTAAAGCGGATTTTTTTCTTTTTATTGTTGTTGGTATGTTATGTCTAAAATTTTTCTCCCTCCCCCTCCTCCGCAGCTGAGAGGAAGACGTCATTGGGCGTGGAGTGGCACCCCTCGTGTTTGAAGTGTAACGAGTGTGGTAAAGTTCTGTCTCCAGGACAACATGCTGAGGTAACTCAACTGTGTATAAACCCTCTTCAATTAATATTAATGGACACAAATCGATCGTCTGCTGTAATCTTTCACCTTGTGTCCGAGGTCTTTAGGTCCGCAACAGCAGCCATAAGCAGCTAGCTCAACATTAAATGCAATGAATATGTGGGTAGGATTGAAATAAGGGTATGGGTCGAAAGGAAGTTATTGAACATCGTATGGGTAAGTTTGAAAAAGACACAACAAGACAATAAACATATCGACAAGATGTCTTCCACAGCGAACGCAGATAAGCAGCAATAATTTGGTAAACATTAAAAATTAAGCTGCGATGTGTAATCCAATTAGGTAAACATCAACCAAAATTAAAAGTTCAACAGTGAGAGAGATGTTTATAACGTCTAAAGAGCAAATGGATCACAAAATTGTGTCACTGAATAACTGTATAGATGGATCAGCGTCTCAGTATTTGAAGGAATTAACATAAAACATGTATATCTAAACGGGTAGCGTTCATAGGTGGCAGTCCCTTCTGAAAAGTTCCCTGAGTCGTCCTTTGAGGAGTCCTTTTGGGGTGGGCTGCTTTGAATAGACTGCACATAAATTGTGGAACAGTCTTTGAAAGAGTGGGACAACAAAAGCGAATTTAAGAAGAATTTGAAGACTTAAAAAAAAATATTTGAGAGATTTTGAGCATCAAATTGCAATGAGCATGCTGGACTAGCAAAGGTAGTGTTAAAGGGTATAGAAGAAAGCCATCAAGATCATCATCATCATCAAAAAGTACAAAAGAAGGGATTGGGAAGTAGGAGGGGGGGGGGAGTCGGGTGTCAACATGTGAGATAAACACGGCGTTCATGCCATATGGTGGTAGGGTCCCTTATTCCTTAATTAGTTCATTCTCACGGTTGACCCTGGCAGGCGTGTTGAAGCAAGACATCAAAAGACGGTATGGTGATATTTTTTAAACAAATTAAGCTGTTACAGCCAAACGTTATCAATAACTTCTGTCCAGTGGCGAACCATGGTGACGCCAAGGGGAAACACAATTTATAGGCAAGGGCGGAATTTAAAAAAAAATCATAATAATATTGAGTTACTTTAATACAAGTACTCACTTTCACCAAAACATTTTCTTCTGTGGGTGGAGGGGCGGTGGTGGGAAAAGTCTCTTTGATTAGCGAATTCAATATTTACCATTCAATTCTCCCATGCGTCATACGCAAAAATCTTCTGTTTAAATGGGAGCCTCTGTATATGTACAGTATTCCATAAGATGCTGATCCTACATGTGGAAGAAAATCAGCAGCCCCGAGCCTAATGCTCTTCATGGCTCTTCCCGGAAAACCCCCACAGCTTTCTTGCCCCCATAAGGGACCTAATAGCTGAGAGACATCCCCCCCCCCACGGAACGATCGCTTCTGAAGCGGCCGCCTGGGCATCCAAGACACAAGGTCGAAAATGCCTCCCACTTTGGTGACCTCGCGAATTAATTACCTATCACCTACGCTATGACAGTCATGCTTCTATCCACATGAACCAGTTGGACCAATAATAAATTAACTTTTAAATACGAAGCCATAGAACCTATAAGAAATGTAAATAAATATAGGCTTTCTTATTTTGTTTAAATACATGTTATTATTATTTATAATAAACTTCATATACTTACAGCATAAAGGTATCCCCTTTGAAATAGAATTCCATATAAGCCATTCAGTATATAATATGTTAATATCGACTTTATCATATTATCATCAACATACATAATTCTCGTAATGGATGTAATGCTTCTTGGATGTAATGCTGATTTGTTCAATAGTGCGCACCAAAAATTACTGCACCAAATACAACTCTTTTCGAACGTTCCGCATAAAATTGTTCAATATGATAATAAATGAATCAAATAAAAAATAAATTAATTAAATGAAAGTTCTGTATTACGTTATTTTTTAATCTGATGTGTATTTATTTTTGAAAACTTCCGTCATTTTTGACGGGTGATAAAACTCTAGTTTAAATAATAAATGACGTATATTTACAGCACAAAGGTACTCCATTTTGTCACAACCCATGCTACAAGGCTCTTTTCGGGCCCTCCATGCTGGGCTACGGTTCGAACATTTCATCGCCGGCCAACTTTGCCAAGAAGGACAGGCCGGCCAGCACCGTGCACGGCCATGAAGGCGAGAACGGTCTCTACGAGATATTCAGCCTACAGAACAAGGGAGCTCAGCAAGAAAACGGTGCTGTACACAGGAGGTTTCAACGGGATAGCAGCCCCTTGAGTAAAGGTGTTCACCAACTTAACAATAACAATTCCAGGAAGGACCCGTATCAAAAACAGAGCGATTCAAAGAACAAAGTACGTCCTCTCATGTAAGTGAGCCTATTATTGCAGTCTTTTTAAATCCCTTATATTAACTTCACGCCGTCTCTCTCGTCAGTCTCTCTGTCGTCATCTCATATCTCATAGTCGGGCGGGCGGAAAAACAAAAGTCGAAAATGACCCACTTCCCGTGATCCGATCGAGCTGAAATTTGGCACACGGACCCGTCTGACCTAACAATGCATCGTATCAAAATTTCAGATCGATCGAACGTACCGTAATTAAATTAATGCATTTTTAATTTATCCTTATATGAGGTATGTAATTCAAATTCACGGTTTGTTATTGTTTTTTTCCCCACGTGAAAGTTTGAGTTGACGCGTTGAGGCGACCCGTCGAAGCGCCGGGGCACTTTTGTTTACATTTTACGTGTCACGCTGAGCTCGGTCAAGCGAATCGGTGACCAGACTTTTCCCCTCTCACCCCAGGGATATGAAGCAAACTTGAGTTAAGACAGATTCAGTCTGTAAATGTTTGAAAATAATCAATACTGTTAGTTATGTCTCATATATAAGGGATTTATAGTCAAAAACTTTGTTTTTACGGGTTTGTTTTATTAAATCCCTTATATTAACTTCGCGGCCGTCTCTGTCTGTCGTCATCTCATCATCTCATGGGCGGACGGGCGGAAAAACAAAAGTCGAAAATGACCCACTTCCCGTGATCCGATCAAGCTGAAATTTGGCACACGGTCCCGTCTGACCTAACAATGCATCGTATCAAAATTTCAGATCGATCGAACGTACCGTAATTAAATTAATGCATTTTTAGTTTATCCTTATATGAGGTATGTAATTCAAATTCACGGTTTGTTATTGTTTTTTTCCACGTGAGTTTGAGTTGACGCTTAGACGTCGACCGTCGTGCCGACACCCCCTCACGACCCATCCCCCGTTAAAAGACAGGGGACATCACTCGGTGTCAGTCCGTAAATATTTGTGGCGTTGAAACATAATCAATAATTTTAATTATGACTAAAATATAAGGGATTTATAGTAGAAAACTTTGTTTTTACGGGTTTGTTTTTTAAATCCCTTATATTAACTTCGCGGCCGTCTCTCTCTCTCTCTCTCTCTCTGTCTGTCAGTCGTCATCTCATCATCTCATGGGCGGGCGGGCGGAAAAACAAAAGTCGAAAATGACCCACTTCCAGTGATCCGATCGAGCTGAAATTTGGCACACGGACCCGTCTCACCTAACAATGCATCGTATAAAAATTTCAGATCGATCGATCGTACCGTAATTAAATTAATGCATTTTTAGTTTTTCCTTATATGAGGTATGTAATTCAAATTCAAGGTTTGTTATTGTTTTTTTCCCACGTGAAAGTTTGAGTTGACGGTCGGCGTCAACTCAAAATCTCACGTGGAAGTGGAAGAAAAAAACAATAACAAACCGTGAATTTGAATTACATACCTCATATAAGGATAAACTAAAAATGCCACATTTCAGCTCGATCGGATCACGGGGAGTGGGTGTTTGGTATAAAAATTAAAGATTTCTAATTTAGAAGGCAAAAGAGAGATCTATAAGTGAGAGAATTAGTGAACCGCATATGTTAAACCTCATAAGCGCCCGCCCCACGTTTTTAGTCATATTATATCGAAGTACTTGAACTTACAAGTTTTAAATTATTTTCTTCTTTTTAGTCCGCTTCTAAAAACGTGGTTTTTTAAAATCCCTTATATTAACTTCACCGCCGTCTCTCTCTGTCTGTCTCTCTGTCGTCATCTCATTATCTCATAGTCGGGCGGGTGGAAAAACAAAAGTCGAAAATGACCCACTTCCCGTGATCCGATCGAGCTGAAATTTGGCACACGGACCCGTCTGACCTAACAATGCATCGTATCAAAATTTCAGATCGATCGAACGTACCGTAATTAAATTAATGCATTTTTAATTTATCCTTATATGAGGTATGTAATTCAAATTCACGGTTTGTTATTGTTTTTTTCCCCACGTGAAAGTTTGAGTTGACGCGTTGAGGCGACCCGTCGAAGCGCCGGGGCACTTTTGTTTACATTTTACGTGTCACGCTGAGCTCGGTCAAGCGAATCGGTGACCAGACTTTTCCCCTCTCACCCTCCCCAGGGATATGAAGCAAACTTGAGTTAAGACAGATTCAGTCTGTAAATGTTTGAAAATAATCAATACTGTTAGTTATGTCTCATATATAAGGGATTTATAGTCAAAAACTTTGTTTTTACGGGTTTGTTTTATTAAATCCCTTATATTAACTTCGCGGCCGTCTCTGTCTGTCGTCATCTCATCATCTCATGGGCGGACGGGCGGAAAAACAAAAGTCGAAAATGACCCACTTCCCGTGATCCGATCAAGCTGAAATTTGGCACACGGTCCCGTCTGACCTAACAATGCATCGTATCAAAATTTCAGATCGATCGAACGTACCGTAATTAAATTAATGCATTTTTAATTTATCCTTATATGAGGTATGTAATTCAAATTCACGGTTTGTTATTGTTTTTTTCCACGTGAGTTTGAGTTGACGCTTAGACGTCGACCGTCGTGCCGACACCCCCTCACGACCCATCCCCCGTTAAAAGACAGGGGACATCACTCGGTGTCAGTCCGTAAATATTTGTGGCGTTGAAACATAATCAATAATTTTAATTATGACTAAAATATAAGGGATTTATAGTAGAAAACTTTGTTTTTACGGGTTTGTTTTTTAAATCCCTTATATTAACTTCGCGGCCGTCTCTCTCTCTCTCTCTCTCTCTGTCGTCAGTCGTCATCTCATCATCTCATGGGCGGGCGGGCGGAAAAACAAAAGTCGAAAATGACCCACTTCCAGTGATCCGATCGAGCTGAAATTCGGCACACGGACCCGTCTCACCTAACAATGCATCGTATAAAAATTTCAGATCGATCGATTGTACCGTAATTAAATTAATGCATTTTTAGTTTTTCCTTATATGAGGTATGTAATTCAAATTCAAGGTTTGTTATTGTTTTTTTCCCACGTGAGTTTGAGTTGACGGTCGGCGTCAACTCAAAATCTCACGTGGAAGTGGAAGAAAAAAACAATAACAAACCGTGAATTTGAATTACATACCTCATATAAGGATAAACTAAAAATGCCACATTTCAGCTCGATCGGATCACGGGGAGTGGGTGTTTGGTATAAAAATTAAAGATTTCTAATTTAGAAGGCAAAAGAGAGATCTATAAGTGAGAGAATTAGTGAACCGCATATGTTAAACCTCATAAGCGCCCGCCCCACGTTTTTAGTCATATTATATCGAAGTACTTGAACTTACAAGTTTTAAATTATTTTCTTCTTTTTAGTCCGCTTCTAAAAACGTGGTTTTTTAAAATCCCTTATATTAACTTCACCGCCGTCTCTCTCTGTCTGTCTCTCTGTCGTCATCTCATTATCTCATAGTCGGGCGGGTGGAAAAACAAAAGTCGAAAATGACCCACTTCCCGTGATCCGATCGAGCTGAAATTTGGCACACGGACCCGTCTGACCTAACAATGCATCGTATCAAAATTTCAGATCGATCGAACGTACCGTAATTAAATTAATGCATTTTTAATTTATCCTTATATGAGGTATGTAATTCAAATTCACGGTTTGTTATTGTTTTTTTCCCCACGTGAAAGTTTGAGTTGACGCGTTGAGGCGACCCGTCGAAGCGCCGGGGCACTTTTGTTTACATTTTACGTGTCACGCTGAGCTCGGTCAAGCGAATCGGTGACCAGACTTTTCCCCTCTCACCCTCCCCCCCCCCAGGGATATGAAGCAAACTTGAGTTAAGACAGATTCAGTCTGTAAATGTTTGAAAATAATCAATACTGTTAGTTATGTCTCATATATAAGGGATTTATAGTCAAAAACTTTGTTTTTACGGGTTTGTTTTATTAAATCCCTTATATTAACTTCGCGTCCGTCTCTGTCTGTCGTCATCTCATCATCTCATGGGCGGACGGGCGGAAAAACAAAAGTCGAAAATGACCCACTTCCCGTGATCCGATCGAGCTGAAATTTGGCACACGGTCCCGTCTGACCTAACAATGCATCGTATCAAAATTTCAGATCGATCGAACGTACCGTAATTAAATTAATGCATTTTTAATTTATCCTTATATGAGGTATGTAATTCAAATTCACGGTTTGTTATTGTTTTTTTCCACGTGAGTTTGAGTTGACGCTTAGACGTTGACCGTCGTGCCGACACCCCCTCACGACCCATCCCCCGTTAAAAGACAGGGGACATCACTCGGTGTCAGTCCGTAAATATTTGTGGCGTTGAAACATAATCAATAATTTTAATTATGACTAAAATATAAGGGATTTATAGTAGAAAACTTTGTTTTTACGGGTTTGTTTTTTAAATCCCTTATATTAACTTCGCGGCCGTCTCTCTCTCTCTCTCTCTCTGTCTGTCAGTCGTCATCTCATCATCTCATGGGCGGGCGGGCGGAAAAACAAAAGTCGAAAATGACCCACTTCCAGTGATCCGATCGAGCTGAAATTCGGCACACGGACCCGTCTCACCTAACAATGCATCGTATAAAAATTTCAGATCGATCGATTGTACCGTAATTAAATTAATGCATTTTTAGTTTTTCCTTATATGAGGTATGTAATTCAAATTCAAGGTTTGTTATTGTTTTTTTCCCACGTGAAAGTTTGAGTTGACGGTCGGCGTCAACTCAAAATCTCACGTGGAAGTGGAAGAAAAAAACAATAACAAACCGTGAATTTGAATTACATACCTCATATAAGGATAAACTAAAAATGCCACATTTCAGCTCGATCGGATCACGGGAAGTGGGTGTTTGGTATAAAAATTAAAGATTTCTAATTTAGAAGGCAAAAGAGAGATCTATAAGTGAGAGAATTAGTGAACCGCATATGTTAAACCTCATAAGCGCCCGCCCCACGTTTTTAGTCATATTATATCGAAGTACTTGAACTTACAAGTTTTAAATTATTTTCTTCTTTTTAGTCCGCTTCTAAAAACGTGGTTTTTTTAAATCCCTTATATTAACTTCACCGCCGTCTCTCTCTGTCTGTCTCTCTGTCGTCATCTCATTATCTCATAGTCGGGCGGGTGGAAAAACAAAAGTCGAAAATGACCCACTTCCCGTGATCCGATCGAGCTGAAATTTGGCACACGGACCCGTCTGACCTAACAATGCATCGTATCAAAATTTCAGATCGATCGAACGTACCGTAATTAAATTAATGCATTTTTAGTTTATCCTTATATGAGGTATGTAATTCAAATTCACGGTTTGTTATTGTTTTTTTCCCCACGTGAAAGTTTGAGTTGACGCGTTGAGGTGACCCGTCGAAGCGCCGGGGCACTTTTGTTTACATTTTACGTGTCACGCTGAGCTCGGTCAAGCGAATCGGTGACCAGACTTTTCCCCTCTCACCCTCAGGGATATGAAGCAAACTTGAGTTAAGACAGATTCAGTCTGTAAATGTTTGAAAATAATCAATACTGTTAGTTATGTCTCATATATAAGGGATTTATAGTCAAAAACTTTGTTTTTACGGGTTTGTTTTATTAAATCCCTTATATTAACTTCGCGGCCGTCTCTGTCTGTCGTCATCTCATCATCTCATGGGCGGACGGGCGGAAAAACAAAAGTCGAAAATGACCCACTTCCCGTGATCCGATCGAGCTGAAATTTGGCACACGGTCCCGTCTGACCTAACAATGCATCGTATCAAAATTTCAGATCGATCGAACGTACCGTAATTAAATTAATGCATTTTTAGTTTATCCTTATATGAGGTATGTAATTCAAATTCACGGTTTGTTATTGTTTTTTTCCACGTGAGTTTGAGTTGACGCTTAGACGTCGACCGTCGTGCCGACACCCCCTCACGACCCATCCCCCGTTAAAAGACAGGGGACATCACTCGGTGTCAGTCCGTAAATATTTGTGGCGTTGAAACATAATCAATAATTTTAATTATGACTAAAATATAAGGGATTTATAGTAGAAAACTTTGTTTTTACGGGTTTGTTTTTTAAATCCCTTATATTAACTTCGCGGCCGTCTCTCTCTCTCTCTCTCTGTCTGTCAGTCGTCATCTCATCATCTCATGGGCGGGCGGGCGGAAAAACAAAAGTCGAAAATGACCCACTTCCAGTGATCCGATCGAGCTGAAATTTGGCACACGGACCCGTCTCACCTAACAATGCATCGTATCAAAAATTTCAGATCGATCGATCGTACCGTAATTAAATTAATGCATTTTTAGTTTTTCCTTATATGAGGTATGTAATTCAAATTCAAGGTTTGTTATTGTTTTTTTCCCACGTGAAAGTTTGAGTTGACGGTCGGCGTCAACTCAAAATCTCACGTGGAAGTGGAAGAAAAAAACAATAACAAACCGTGAATTTGAATTACATACCTCATATAAGGATAAACTAAAAATGCCACATTTCAGCTCGATCGGATCACGGGAAGTGGGTGTTTGGTATAAAAATTAAAGATTTCTAATTTAGAAGGCAAAAGAGAGATCTATAAGTGAGAGAATTAGTGAACCGCATATGTTAAACCTCATAAGCGCCCGCCCCACGTTATTAGTCATATTATATCGAAGTACTTGAACTTACAAGTTTTAAATTATTTTCTTCTTTTTAGTCCGCTTCTAAAAACGTGGTTTTTAAAAATCTTTTTTTTACTTCTATTTTTAAAATGTGTGTTTGAAGTGTGTATTGTTGGGTAAGGAATTAACGATTTTCCATCCTGCTGTTTTCTCATTCCTGAGAATGGGTTCTAAATCAACTGGCAGTTTTCACATTTATTGGTCATCACATTTATTGGTCATCACATTTATTGGTCATCACATTTATTGGTCATCACATTCATTGTCGAGTTTTCCCAAATATTGCTGATTTTTCATATTTTTGGTGAGTTTTCACATTTATACGTCAGTTTTCACATTTATTCCTAACGTTTCACATGTTTTAGTGCATTTTTCACAATTATAGGTCAGTCACATTTCTGGGCAGTTTATCATTCATTTAGATTGACTTGAATTTTGATTTAAGCAAGTTATTGTGTATGCTTCACAAATAAATTAAATCCCACAAAAATCTATTTTTTTGTCACTCCAAAATTATGTTTTTATTAGGTGACGAGATGTCTAGAAATGTTCGCTACACACATAAGTAAAAGCTAATTTAATAATATTACCGGTAGTCAACATAGTATTATTAAAAGAAAAAAAATATTTAGACTAATGACATCAAAACCTGCAAAACTAGGTTTTAGTGCCGCTCTGAAAGGTCAATATTTGTGCATTCTCCCCACACAAAAGAAAATGACACCAATGTGGACTCCATTTCAACCACCTTCTTGTTGCTTACGTTCACTCGTTCACCGTTCTTGGTACCCATTTTACTGGAAATTCTATCATAACAAAAGCAGGCGCGTTATAAAGACTAAAAAATACAGCCGTTTTTTTTAAAAAAATAGAATAAATCTAATTTATTTCCACGATTGTTTCCCTTTGTTTTCACCTGGTTTAATTCATCTTGCCGATACTGTGAAGTAGGAATATGTATTACGAAATGTCGGCTTAGCGCCCCTTGAGAATGGGGGCAGCACTTCCTGGTTTCTTTTATATGCTTTTGTTTGCTATTAGCACGTTCGAATCTGTAGTATATTTGGACATGTCGGCTAATATTAATTTACCAGTCTTCCAGTTCTAAAGGTGGAAGGAGGATTATTTTTTAAAAATGGAAGGGTAAGATGTTTCGTTTCGCCAAGCAATCAGCAAAAACTAAATTACTTTGTTTATTTAGGCACTCATTCGCGAGTGACTAAGGCCACTCAGGTCGTGCAAAGGTTGAGTGGGGTCAAATTGTAAATGTGCAGTAAGTGTTTTTAAAATTTATTCATGGTGGTGAATACTGTTGACACGTTTTAGTGTGCCTTACAGTTACAGCTTTGAGTAGATCCTGAAATGGCCAGTTTTTAAATGAGAATAATCTAAATAAAATGTTGTTATTGTCCATTCTTATGTAAGTTAAGCTACTGAATAATATTATTATTGGTATTTAGTTAATTTAGTATTTTGTTGTTAGTTTTAATTTACTTTTCCATTCCATGATCCATGCCACTAATCACTAATCATTAATTGATTAGACAAGACATAACTTGAACATATTACTATGTAACTTAGTGATTTAGTGTTAATATTCATTGTCAAATTGACATACAAATACAAGAAGCGTTGTGAGGCCTCTATTGATGAAATTAATTGAAATCATAAATTTATCAATTATCCTGACAAATCAGACAAATCAAATTATAAATATACGAGCAACAAAGTCTGTCCAAGGACATTCCGCCACCGTTCGGTGGCATGTTGTAACTCCCCTCCAACAGCCATCTCGACCGGCATACATGTGCATCACATCAAAAATACTATTCATTATAATTATAGTTAAAACAAATAACTAATAAAAACAGAGCTTTTGACTATAAATCCCAACGTGCATAACTCAAAATAAAGTCTTGGAAGAAAAACTACACCAAAAAAATAACTTGTTTTGAACGTCTGCGTAAACGTGTTCAATATGATTGGCCGTAGGAGTCATATGTGTTTGAGGGACCAATCGCTATTGAGGAACGGACAGAAAATTACCTTTTATTATTATAGATTTACACAGGAAAACACACTATATAAATGATAATATAAGTATAAGAATCACAGCCACACCAATAATTTCCAACTTATGAATTCTATTTTGTTGGCCTGTTGAGCACATTTTAACAACCATGATGAGATGACGACCACCATGTAGTATTATAATATTTTTATAACAATAACATGTGACTGAAAAAGCATTTTTGATAACACATGGATTGAATGTGCCCAATATTTAATGTATGGTATGCCAAATTGCTAAAGTTAAAGGCATGGTGGTCGAGCAGCGTATGCGCTCGGCTGGTGTACATAAAGTCACATGTTTGAATCTCAGTGAAGGCAGTGACTTGTTCCTGGGGCTAAGGGTGTCCCTGAGTCCACCTAACTCCGAATGGATACCTGACACTACTAAGGGAAGCAAAGGCAGCTGGGCATTGTGCCACACTATTCCCTCTAAGTACTTAGCCAAGGCCTTGGAACGCTGCTTCAATTGCCAATAGACCAGCATGGTCTGTGCGTTCTTATCAGAACGTAGGATGAATAAATCTTCTGCAAAAGAAGGAGCATATGTAATTATTATTATTTTTTTTAAAGGAAGAAAAAAGCACACTAATTTAAATCAAGATACTATTCTGTCTGTCAGGTTAGTGTAACTAACAGTATTAGAAATATTGTATTGGTACACTTGCAGCAGCTGTAGATTAGAAAAAAAATTTCATTACAACTACCTATTCCATTGAAGATTTTTTACTTTTTGAGGCTTGGAAAAAACTTAGTGTTTACCTGAAACATTCCTCATTTCATACAATGTAAATTGATAAATATTTTAAAAGTTTATTCTCTGTGTAACACTGATGGTTACATAATTATAATTACATGTATTATAAAAACAACATACTATTGTGTACCCAGTCATATGGCTAACCAATAAATTTTTAAACTGTAGTAGAACTATGAGTATACTGTACTGAATGTGCCAATGGGGCAAAGAAAGCTAAGATACTGTAGTCCATTTTCACGCCAACCATTTATTTTGTTGTTTGTTTCTCCATTTATTTTTTTAATGAATATTGTATTAAACTATAAAAATGATGAGTGTTTTATACCAACCAATGCTTTATATGAGTCATAGTTAAGATGTATAAATGAATTTTTTTTTAACCTACACGATTTTTAAAGTCATTACTGAATTAATCTATTTGAGTACTTTCTATTGTTAGAAATTCTTTTTTTGCTTTCTTGCCAGTGATTATTAAAAATCAGACAAGGCTTTGAAAATATCAGGTGGACATCTGCCTATCTTAAAATTTACAAAGCACTCTATAACTTAAGTTTAGATTTCAATGGGGTGAATTCAGGCAGTCCAACAAATCTCAATCATTCTGACATTTAGTCACTGACATAAATTATGCTAATTTATTAAAGATAATGAAAAACGTATCGCTTTAAACATAAAAAGCATTTGGAGAATTATTTTAATTGTTAGATTTATTTATTACAAGTGTATTACCCGTCAAAAATGACGGAAGTTTTCAAAATAAATACACAGCTGAAATCTATTTATTTTGAAAAAATACACATCAGAATAAAAAATAATGTAACACAGAACTTTCATTTATTTTATTTATTTTTATTTTATTCATTTATTTTCATATTGCACAATTTTATGTTGAACGTTGGAAAAGAGTTATTTTTGGTGCAGTAATTTGGTGCGCTGCTTTCTAAAATTAATAGCATCACGGACAGGACAGGCAGGACCTGACATACATTGCAAATTATATGTGTAGATTATTCGATAATTATAAGTTAAATAATGCTTTTTCATCTTTTGGTATTACTCATTTTCTAAACCCTTAGGTAATTCTATTATTTTTTGTGCAATTTGTTCAGGGTCTTTAATAGAGTTAAGCTTTTTTATTATCAGAATTTCTAAATTATAATTTATTATGCCGACTAACATTTTCAAATGCAACATAACAAAAATTTATAAAGGTAAACGTAGTAACTTTACTTATAACTTGGCTTACTTAACAGGTATATGTTTTATTAATTATGGTTAATAATTTTGTGCACATAGTTATTTATGAATAGTAATTTTATTGTGAATTTAGAAACATGTTTTTAAAAAGATTGTTTTTACAGTAAAACAGGAAATAGCCAAAGGAAGTCATTTCTGTCTCAAGTGGTTGAAGTGTACTCATTACTAAGACTCTCTCCCTTTTCCTGGTTTCAGTTTTAGTGAGACTTTCTAATAGGCTCTGTTAATTCTTAATTTTGTTGTTTATTCAATGTGTAGTGTTTGGTATTAGATGGTTTTTCACTTTGATGTACTAAAAACATTATTTCCTTATGTGAAATATCATTTTACTGTTAGGAATATTAATTTAGTTTCATCTGTCACTTTGTGGATTATTTTTAAGAAAACGTTCTTTTTAGGGAAAAAGGTGTTATCTAAGTTAGAATGTCTAATAAATGATCATATCGCAGTGATAATGGTCATATCAGTTTGCTTGAAAGTTAACATTGTGAATGAAGAAGTTATTTTACACATATCAATGAAAACTTTAATTTTACTTGGGGTTTTAAATTATTTTTAAAAAATCAATTTTACATTATTTGAAACATGAGGTACATTGTACTTCTTAAAACATTGAGCAAAGCATTTTTTTTTGTTGTGATTATAAAAATTACTAAGTTGAAAAAAATATCTTCAAAACTATCAATGTTTACCAGAAATCTGATAATAATTTTCAACTCTTATTTTTTAAATTTAATAAAAATCTGAATCCATTAAATTTACCACCCAGTACCATTACGATTTTTGAAACAGGAACCCTTGGAGTTTCACATTATGGCAGCCATAATAGTAGGGCTAGAAATTACTTTTTATCTCTGTGTAGAATTATTTAAGCTACCTTCCTTTTGGTTTTCACATCAGCGGAATTGACAGCCTCAAAAGATTTTCTTAATAAAACTCCAGCTGCCTGGGATTAATCTGTTTACCACTAAGTACACAAAAATAAGTAACTTACTAGAAAAATAGAGATGGCTGCGTTATTATGGCAAGAAGATTCCAAGCAGCATGTTGTACTGAGAAGGTATAAGGGGAAAAAAACGATCATGACCAGGTTTGCCATTGATTTATTTCATTCTCTCTTACTAATCACTCAGCTTGGCTAGGCTACAACTACAATATCAACTCCTTCATTTATGTGATAATTATATCAGCCTGTCAGTCTACATAAATA
This sequence comes from Ampullaceana balthica, assembly GCA_944989445.1. Taxonomy (NCBI): domain Eukaryota; kingdom Metazoa; phylum Mollusca; class Gastropoda; family Lymnaeidae; genus Ampullaceana; species Ampullaceana balthica. The sequence continues at coordinate 1,248,230 of CALYLW010000137.1, read as the reverse complement.
ATGTTATTGTTTAATTGGGCCTGTATGTTTAATTGTAGAAAGGGCGTGATCAAGGATTACCGCTTATTGGTAAACAACTTTTATTGGATTCAACCCCACTGAATAATTCAGTATATATTATTCAGCAACATCTCCATGTCAATCAAAAACCTCATAATTAATGTGTAAAATTGCACTCCAATAGTATTGCCCCATGTGTGCTTCCTTCCATGGTCGCTGCAATATATAACATTTTATTTTCAGGCTCTATATTCAATGTGATGCGATAACAAGTGATCATTAAACCACTTAATAATAATTTCTTTCATGAATCTCACCAATTGTTACTGATTTAAAAATGTTCTAGTTACAATTGTGTAATTTAAAATTTTTTAAAGAATTAAATTTTATTTTTTATCATTTAATTTTTTAACTTTTTAAATATTTTTTACAGTACCCTTTAATAAATTATTTTGCAGATTATTTAGAAATAAGATTTTGGCACTATGAATCTTTAACAAGATATTTCTGCAACACCTTTTAGAAATAACTTTTATCAGTCGTTTGTTTGGGGTGTAGTTTAATCTAAAATTTATTATTAGCAACCAGGAACTTTTATGTCAAGTTTAACCCGAATTTTTAGTGTTATGAATGTTTTCATGAAATGAAACACTTCAGATCCCACTGTATGTTAAATTGATGTAGAGAAACTTGTTTGATTTTCAGCCAACGTATACCATAAAATTTATTCCCCTCTGCAAAGATATTGTCCATTATAGAGTTATTTACAATTTACTGAGTTATATTCAGTTTTGCGTCATACACACTTCCCTGTTATTTTATGGGTGTATCTTAAATATTTTAAAACCATTTATGTAAGATGTTGTCATGGGTATCACACACATTGAAAAGGATACCTTAACCGTCTAGCATATTTAGATGGCAACGGATGTTAATGCCTTTATAAAAAGGATATTCTGTATAGTTGTCATCAGGAACATTTATGATGTTATTTTCAGGCATATTTTATGATATTAGGCATATCTTTGATGAGTGTATGGCACTGCTTATTACTCTAATGTTGTCTGTGTTGTTTTTTTTGGTCTTTTAAAAAAAATAATTGAAGCTATAGATGTGATGTGTACGCTTTATACCAACGAATTCATTATGTTGATTTTGTTAAAAATTGTCATCTGTCTGCTCTACACTAAAATTGATATGACCTTTTTTTTTATTTCATCTAGACGTGAAATACTTCAAAAGATTGAAGAGTTCAATAATTTCCATGAAGGCAAAGTTCACCATCAAATGACAGCTGAAGAGGTTTTTAATTTTTTTGAAATTATAATTTGTAAAAAAATTATTTAAAAAATTAAAAAATGAATTGTTCTTATGTAGTACTGTGTATTACACTGTTAATGCATGAGCTTCCTGTATACTAAGTTTGGAAATTACGCAATAGTTAGTTTTGGATTGTATTACATGTTCATTTAAAGGTTGTCATTTAGCATATTTAGTAACAGTTGTGTAATGCTTAATTTGACGACGGCAGGACCTTGACACAATATAATTTGTGTTTTCTCTCAGAGAGATGATGGCAGCGTCTATGTCGAAGGTCCACTGAGAATCTACTGGGGGCTCAACAAACCCATTGAACTTGTCCACTGTGATAACATCCCCCCTCCCCCCATAGCACAGTGGAGACACAGTCTGTGTGTGGGACCAGCATCCCCGGACATCCCAGACAAAAAGTTCTCAAGCACTCTGGTGAGTTTCAATATTGCCAAAACATTATCTTCCATCATCATTGTTACCTTACTATTGTCACTTTAAGGTAATATGTAAGACTATAAATAATGGTTGCTTCTAAAACTAATCATGATAAATATTCAATGTGATCTATTTTAATATTTCCAAAACATTATCTCTATCATCATTGTTACCTTACTATTGTCACTTGTAATATGTAAGACTATAGAAAATGGTTGCTTCTAAAACTAATCATGATAAATATTCAATATGATCTATTTTAAGTGACCTTGCCCTAGTTAAAGTGTGTTATTTGAATGTTCTGTAATAAGAGGCTTCAGATTGTCACTGTAAATGCAACAAATGTTTTCAGAGCTTACGAAAGCCAACTTCACCCACTGGGAAATCGAGGGAGTTGGACGACATTTTTTCTCCATCATCCCCCGATGATGTGGTCAGAAGGAAGAAAGGAGTTCGAAAGTTTAAAACTGTTGCCTACAGGGGGGACCAGCCTTCCAAGTGGAAGAGGGCGTCCATCAATGGTCATGTGTTCAATTACGATGTGAGTTTTATTTTCAGTTTCATTAAATTGTGTGAACTAAGAGTCATGTTTTAGATTAAGCTTACATTGCTATTATGTTCATAAATAAGGTAGTTGTGTAACATAAATTTTGAACAGTAGAACTCCCAATGACTGAGAAATTAAACCTATTTTCTCATTGAAAAGGCTCAGTTTCAAGAAGTTTAACAAAATAGAAATTCTCTTTAGTGTTCCAAGTTTATTTGTTTTTTTGGTGGGAGGCTCTCAATTTTTATCACCACAATTAATCCAGTCATTAAAATAGTGTTCTGATAAGGTTAAATTTAAATTAAAATAAGTCTACATTTTGACCATTGCATTTAAAATTCTTCAATACCGACACACCTTTAGCTAGACCATTCCAATCTATCATAATTGTCATCGTTTGATTGATCTTTGATATCAAAATTTTCAAATAATACAACATTTAAAACTTTCATTATTTGTTTATTAATCAAATTTGAAAGTATTTACACCGACATCCATTGTAGTTTCAGTTTGAAGTTACCTAGGAAGGCAAATAATGCACAATTTTTCTGTTAAACATTTTATTTTTTATCGATTTTATTTAAAACTTCACAATGCTTAAGTCCAAAAGAAAAGATGATTTTTCTATTTTTTAAAAAATGCATATTAAATTAAATTATTATTTTTTTCTTAAAGTTTGTATAAATTTTAAGAGGGATGGAATTTATTTCAATTCATTCCCCTGACATTTCTTTCAAGTTATTTGACAACAAATTATTACAAAACTGTCAAAATATCTATAGATGCAGAAACATTTTTGTTTTTATTTGATTAACTTGCTGCATTTTATTTTATTTTTTTTGGCTGGGTCCTAAAGAATTTCCATTTGTGTAAAAATCAATGTTTAATTTATGCTTCACTTTAATTTATATCTTGATGGAAATATTTAAAATATCTTAGAATCAAGTGCACCTCCAGAGCAAGGAAATAAGCTTGACACCTCTTGTATATACATTTTCTCAGTTATAACTCATTAATAAAAAGAGTGGCTACCTTCACAAAGCAGCATTGAAAATCCCCTATTGTTTGATCACTGGATTAGGCTGTAGGGCCAAAACCCATACTGAGCCTAAAAAGGTTAATAACCCTTTTACCCACTTTGGGTTTAAAGATTCTCAAGTAAGCAATTTGATCAAACCCTATCTTTTTTTCATGGCTCAATTAAATTTCTAACTGATCATAGGATCAGTGGATGATGTGAATGTGAGTGAAATACTTTTTTTGTTTTGTTTACCAGACCAGTGTTTTCACTCCCGTGCTTGGAAGCTGCACCAGTGTTACTGTAGATGGATCATTGACATCAGATGATGTGATTGTAACTCTGCTGGATAAATTCAAGGTGTGTTGGTTGCTGTTGATATTTCCTACTTTAGAAGTGCTTTATAGCTCAATTTTAGTAGTTACCAGTAAGGGGAAATGTGCCTGTGTTTATGACATGGAAAACTTTCTCTTTTTTTTTCTTCTTTTTTTTTCTCAATGAAATAAGTATGTTGAGGAATTTGAATTTCTCCACAAAAATGTTTCATTTGTCACAAAAAGGCACTGTAAATATGAGTTACCATTCAAATTGCCTCTCTGTAAAAATGAGTTACCCTTTCAAATTTCCTAGGTCTAACAAAAAAACCTAAAACATTTTCTAGCCTTTATAACATTTATAGGACCTCAGAGTTTATTTATTTCTTTAAACTACAGGTTCAAAACAACCCGAATGAATATGTTCTCTCCATTGTCAGTGAAGAAGGTAAGTTGTGTTTGGGTTAGGGGTTAGGGATCTCTGTGTCTACTAATATGTATAAGCTCAGCAGCAAGTTTAATACCATTTAAGAAAATGTCTGAACTTGTTCAAACATTATTTCTCACAAAAGTATAAGCCTAGAAAAATTGGATGACTATTTCTAAACATTAATCCTCTTGGCTAACTTTGTAAAGTTTTATAAATTTTAAAAAAGATTTATGTATATTTATACATAAAAAGAATGCTTCTATTATATCTTCTATTTGAATATGTTAGGTGAGCGTATCCTGACTAGTGCAGACAAACCACTTTTGGAAAGGTTAAAGCTGGGACCTAATGAAACAATGGGTAAAATCTTCATAAGAGAAAGGGAGCCAGAGGTTTGGAGCAGCAAGCACAACTCAAGCATCAAAGTCCCCATCGCAGAGACAATAGAGGAGAATTTACCACATGATGTGAGGTTTTTTGCGTGTTTTAGGTGTAAAAAATGGAAGATTATTTGATATTTAGAATATCTTAGAAAAAAAATTACTGCTTTCCTAAATACTTGACTGTTTCTATAATAACAGGTGGAGCAACTCCTGGTCCTACCTGAAGCTGTGTTAAGAGGTTTACTTGCAAAATTTCACAATGATGAGGAGAAGGAGGTCCAATCACTTAAAGCCAAGTATGTCAATGCTTTAATATTTACTTGACCTTGTAATTTTTTGTTTACTTATGAAAATAAAGTTTGTAATTTTTGTAAAATTTAATTTGAAATACCCGGGTACAAGTTTTGTTGTCAGCTATATGATTATAGTGGAACAATTTTCATATAAATTTATCAGTGTTCTTTACATTTAGTGCCTTTTGTTTCAGATATGAAATAGCAAAGAAGGCAATGCAGCGAAGACTTGAGGAGAAAAAAAATCTACTGCAAGCCTCATCCAGTGCATGAGCCGACTCATGTTATGGCATCTCCATTTAATGGTCAGAATCTCTGGGATTAGTCACAACTGTTAACCTTATGAGTGCTGTGTTCAAGTTGTGGGCAGCACTCATGTAGGCATAGATCAACTGTAATGGAGCAATTTATAGTGTGAAGATAGTCTAGAATGATATAATTATTTCACATTTATATAGACAGATGACATAATTCACACTGCGATCGGTTGTTAGTTGTTTTTTTTTGGCTGCTGCTGATACAGACAAATAAATTCAGATATTTTGTGCACATTTAATTTATAACAAAATTTCTGCTTCATTTTGAAATCCAGTTCAGCCTCTACCTTTTGCCCATTGTTTATATTTATGATCTTGTCAGCCATATTTTCTTTAGAAGCAATAAATCAGATTATTATGTAAGGGATTTTTCAATACAATAGATCTCTTTATGAAGATCCAATAATACCAATAAAACGAGCTAGATAATAATACACCATACAAATGTGATCTATTTATGGATTTCCAAGACTGTTAATTGAAAACTAATAATGAATTTTTATTAAACTTTAAACTGTAATGAGCTGATGAGTAACATTCATTTTATTTTGGACAGATATTAAATAGAAATGATAAAATCTTATTATTTAATAGAAATAATAAAATCCAAGCCTAAGTTAATTAACCTTGTTTTACTCACTATGTGAGCCTTCCAATAAAATACCATAACTTTTAAAATCTACTAAACCAAAATCTAACAAGTTTGTTATGACCGTCCAATCATCGTTGATCATATTGTGCATTATAACAGTAACTTGAAGAAAAAAAAGATTGATTAAAATTTTATGATAAATCTCGATGTTGACGCACTGATGTTTTTATCAGAAAGCAATGAAATAAAATTGTTTTATAAATTACGACAGTGCACTTCCATTAAAAACAAAAACAAGATGCCATTTTCTTCCACTAACATATATAACTTTGAACAATTTTTGTGCGTGCTTCTCCACTGTTCTTAAGTACAAGATAAAATTGAAAATGTTTTTTTCTTTTACTAACATTTTGATTGTTAAAATATTTTTTTGCATGTACTTTTTTTTCCTCCCCCCTTTCATTGCGATGTTTAAAAATAAGCCATAAATCAATTTTCTGTGAGAACTTTGATGATATTTATGACCATTACAACACTGAGGTTGTGAACAGCCTTCTGAGAGATATATTTCTGTGACTTTCTGGATGACATAGGAGTGATAGTTGTACATTGGCATATGTATACTGTACATAGGCCTTGTTGAGCATATGGAAGAAACCTGTGTCAAAGATTATTTTTAAAAATTTTGGTACTGCTTATTTAATGTGTTGAGTTTTTTTGCCTGAATTAAGTTGAAATATGTATCAATGCCCTGGTTCCTTGTTTTGTATATGAAACATGGCATAATTCAATGCTGCTAATTGCTTCATAATGTGAATCCCAGTATTAACTTTAAATGTATTTAATAAAATTCTGATAAAAAGTTTATTAGTGATGGAGAGTATCACTAAGGATCATTTAAGTGGAGCATTCCTAATACTTAGTATTACAACAAAAATATGTATTTTTCTATTGTGCCAAATCACTATAAAAAAAATATTTTTGTAGACTATTTACTGCAGATGAATTTTTTGGTTGTCATCCCTGCTTTTGTTTTGAAATGGCACTGCGATTAATTTAATTAATGCAATCCTTTTTCTCATTGGATGCCGTGTTGGGCTGTTACGTGTATGCTGATGTTTATATGTGAGATTGTGAAATGAGATATAATTATGGATTTTTGGAATACAATAAATAATTTTATTATTTCAGTTTACATTATGTCTTCAAAACATTATTTTAATTTTTGGAGATCTGCTTAATAATGTGTTGATTTTTTTTTACATTATGGCAGCGGCATTTAGAAAATAGTAAAATCTGTGTACAGATTCTTAATCTTGATAAATTTTGTTTAAGCAATCTTCACTCTTATATTAAATAACATGTTTATAATTAACATACTGTTGTCTGTAAATAAATTGATTTATGCTGAAGGAAATTAAATGCCAAAAAATGCACTTAAATTTATTTTCTATTGTTTAAAAAAACTTTAATGGACATTTGAGTTAAGAGATTGGGATTTAAAAAGAGTTCTCTTTACCATATCAGTAACTCACATGTTCCCAAGTTGTCTCAAATTTTTTAAAGGAACAAAAAAAAACACCTATATAATTTAGATATATAAATAATTTTATTTGTAAACTTCCACATGCGGGTGTTACATATACATGTGCTCTAAAGACTTAGTTGATGCTTGCTAAATAGATATTGTTACAATTTCACACCAGCTGAAATATGACTATAGGAATGTAAATAAGAAACACATGGGTATATTTATATAATTATTAGATACTGGTATTGAGTAATTTGAATACAAATTACATAATAGCTGTAGAAAAAATCAAAGTGTCACTCAGGTGGTCAAATAAATGACAACTATAATGAAGTTGACATAACGGGTCAATTAAAATTTCGGCTGTTGGTTACTTGACATTTCTTTATTGCTAAATAATTAAGTCATAGAATCAACAGTCTAAAATAAATAGTTTATTAAATCATAGATTATTTAATAAAGTAAATTCCTTTTATTCATAGTTTACAAAGAACACAATATGACAGTCAGTCATTTAACCACCTGAATGGAGATATTGACAAAGAAAGTCTTGGAAATACTGACAACTGCAGGACAATAAATAATGTTTCCTCTGATCATGCATAGTCATAAAACTTCAATGAAAGTCAAATTTAGTCCACTATCCTCCTTAACAAGGTTCTGCAAAGTGACATGTCCTCAGAAATTAATATATATATATTACATGTGCAGTTTGTTTATTAAAGCCTTAAAAATGGATTCATTTCTTCAGTGAAATGATTTTGTGAAAACTCCCACCTGGATTTCATTATTAAAAAATGAACAATTACAAAAATGCAAAATTGTATCAACAGCTCTTTGATTAAGTTTTTTTCGTTCTATAAATACACAAAGCTTTAGAAATCATATCTTTAAAATATATATAATTGTAGTTAATGATAATGATGTGAACTCAAAATAGATTCAGACAAAAATGCTTGAAAAATTAAAGTCTAGCCCACAAGACATTTTGAATTACTCATATTACTAGACCATGCTGTGCATTCATCAATTAATTGACTCTCGTAACTAACCCATGACATGAGTATTCCAGCTCCAGAACTGTAACTATTTACTGAACTTACAAATATAGTTCTGACAAGGAGAATACAACCCTAATACTAAATACAGTAACATAAATAATTACCTTGAATATGAAGCTATAGTAAATATTGCACAGTAAATATACATGTTACAAAAAATAGAGCATTTTAATGACCAGGTATTAGCTCTTAGGTTGAAAACGAAAGAGAAAAAAAATAATTAAATATATATTATTAGTATTGGTAAAGACATACATATCTGCTTTCATTTAATAAACAAAAAAAATTATTGCAATGTCTCAAAGGGATATATTTTTGAGCCCTTTTAGTCTGTGATCCCTTGGCCTTAGTACATTATTTTGGGGAAACTTAAACTCATAATTTAATTTGCAGTGACTTTGTTTCAATTGCTCAGTCCCATGTGTGATGAGATAAACTGGATCTTTAAGACTATGCAAAGTACAAGACCCTGATACAAAAAGGATCAATGATGACATTCAACATGTGTAGTCAATCTTCCATTTTGATAAATACAAAACAGTGATGATGTACTACATTTTTTCATGTATAACAATAATTACTACATGCATTAAAAAAATTAATATTTAAAGCCCTATGTGATAAAAATTTGTTTAAATTCTTGTATCTTTTGCAAGGGATTAAAATATAATGTCTTAGGGTCAAATTACAAAATCATTTCTAATAATCCAGTAACAATAAACTGAGGGTGTGCATGGACGGATAGATTTACAGTCAAAGAACAAAATACTCTGCATCAGATGTTTGCAATGTCTGGGAGGGAGCTTTTGGCCACCACATAAAGAAAAATCACTGGTGACTAAAGTCTATCACATTCATTTGTATCACATTCAGTGGCATTTATTCAATCTGCCAACAGCAGAAAAAAAAGTCACCTAATTCTTTAAAAAAAAATCCTGTGTAGAAAACCATTTTACAAGTAAACATAACACTTTTACAAGGATACATGTTTTTTAAGTCTATTACATGTATTTAAAAATACATAAAAACTCAGAGCCCCCAAACTACAATTGGCAGTGGTGAATACTTGTCAAATGATGATTAAGGTTAGAAATCAAGTGTTTTTGTTGTGTGTGTTCCTTGCATGACTTGTTCCAAGCTGCCCAGAGGCTAATAAATTAAGTCTCTAATAAACAATGGCTCACATTACATGCTTTAAGTAGTTAAATGTTGCTGCCATAGTATCTATATATTTGATGTCCATTACAACAGCAAACTCTACCCTGGAAAGTGCTAACACTAGTTAAACGGAAAGGCCCCCACAGTTGTTAATGTACAAAGTGAATCTCTTTTCCCAGGTGTGAATAGGCTGTTTAAAATACCTTTAACTGATCTGTAACTATTTACCTCAAATAACTGATTTTTAATGAGACCACATGAAGATAAATTTAAACTCATTGCACTTAAAAATTATTGGTCATGTGACATCAATGTCAAAATGCTGCTTATTACTTATTTCAAATTTCAGAAGCCCCTGAGTTAGGCAGTATTTCTGAGTCAACGATTACCATTTTTCTATTGGCTTGTGTCATCTTCCAAACTTAGCAGACCTTCCATACAAGCTGTATAGCAGAATAAATACTGATCCTAAAATAATAAAAAAAAGAAGAAGAAATTTATTTTATTTTTTTGTACCTTGATAGTCATTCTTAAAACCTATTTTAACAGTGTAACTGTGCATCTACAACTAATTACTCCCTTACTTGATATAGCCTTGTTTACTACAAGTCTGTTGAATGATCATTTCACCAAGAGCTACAGCTCAGTTTGCTGTAGTCCTATTATCATTATTGTTAGCTATTGATCAGGTCAATGGTATTGATGAACACATGGTTACCTCAATACAAATCCGAGTCAATTTATGGAACACTAAAGTTTTTTCTTACAATCATTTTCTCAATTTCAAGATAAACATTAATTTAATATTTATGTAATATTCTAAATTCATATTTACTTACAGTGGTCTGGATCATCCCATGCCTTTGGTTACGCAAAGTGCGAACAATATCAAGTAGGTCAAACTGTTCATAGACATATTTTTTAAAAAAGGAATGGTTAAATCACAGTTAAATGGTTAAATGGTTTTTAAGGAATATATTATATCCAAAATAATATTTTCATTCTCACAGTGATAGGAAAATATTATATCCAAAATGAATATTTTCATTCTCAAAGTAATAGGAGAATATTCAATTCAAAATAAATATTTTCATTTCACAATAATAGGAGTAAACTATTTTAAAGTTTCTGAAGATCAATTTACCTCATCGCTATGTTCGATTGTGGCCAGAGAGGCATCAATGGCAATCAAAGTGCCAGTTCGACCAATACCTGCACTGCAATGTATGACGGGAGCTGAGCCTTGTTCAAACAAGTGAATTAATTGAAGCAGCTGGAAGTAAAAAGTTTTTCTTTTTAAAAAATTAATTAGTAAGTTAACCCACCTTAACTTATACATAAAATTGACAATGAGACATTTGACAATACCTTGTTAACCTTTATAATATCTTTTTTTAAAAATAATTAGTAAGAAACTGACAGAAATTGATTAGTTTTAAATCCCCAATTCAGAAACTGTTTTCTGAGTGATTCAATGGAAAATCTAGCCATAATTTTACAAATATTTTTTATTTTCAAATTCTGATATTAACCTAACTAGTCTGTCAGTTCTCTAACATTGAACATCAGCTAACCTTTAGGAGGGGGAGAGCAGTGTCTGGTACCCCATGATCTGGCCATGCAGTGTATTGCAAGAGAGTGATCTCCCTTCCAGCTCCAGTGCGGACCTCTTCTATAATCATCTGAACAATCTCTAAGGCCTGCAGTTGGTATGATCTAATTTGTTGCACTCTTAATCGCCTAACATTAAAAAAAAGCAATACATAAATTGTTCAGTGACTCTGACTGACAGAATGATAAATTCAGTTTGAAGCATACATTTCCAAAAGAAAACAATGTTAAAATTCTCATTTTTAATCAGTTCATGCAAAATAAAATTTGATGGGGATGCTATGACAGGACTATACCAAGCTATCATCAACTGTAATAATACCTTTATGAAATGAGATATATTCTTATATTATTGAATATCCCTCACCCATTGTCAACGTCCAGTATTTCTTCTTTACTTTGTGGCCAGTAGCAGTGGCACTTTATCTTGCCAGACTCTATGGTTTGGGTCAGCATGGCGATGACGTTGGTCTTCTCTTGCCACATCATCAGCCAGAAATCTGACACTGATTCCGATACTGGGCCCTGGCAGGCAATGTATTTAAGAGTGTTGTCCCCTACTTTGAGAGAGATGTGACTAGCATTGATGTAATCATTGTTGCTGTTCAATAGTACAACTCGATTTTGATCATCTGATGAAGAAGAAGAACAAATAAAACAATAAAAAATTATTATTCAGATGAGCTGAAAAGAAGTAAAATTAAAAACCTAAGAAAATATGTACGTTCTATTTTAAAAGCCCATGTCAAAACACAATACTCATAAAAAGTAAATATAAAAATATTGATGGCAAAATTTAAAAAAAAGAAAAAGAAAAAAGCAGAAATATAATATATCATATTATAGAGATAAACCCATGCAATTAAATAAATGCTCATGGATGTAAAGTTTTTTAACATGTTCAAATAATCATGCATATACCTCACTACAAGGTTAGACTTGAATAAATGTTCATTGTTTTGGTTTACAAACTATCCAATATCAAAACTTTCACCCTACGTGTGGTCACCTCCCCACCTGACCACTTCCTGGATGATAAGTACTACTTACAAGGCAAGACATTTCTGTATCTATTTTTGGACTTATTTTGAGGTAGTTTGCCAACATCGCAAGGCCCAGCTTCCTTCAAATGATGGAGATTCTAAAAAAAGGAGAAAGAAAATTTTAATTAAGAAACAAGAGAGGTAAATCATTATTATAAGCTTATAAGCAATCATTTTTAAGATCAAGTCATAAGATTATAAGCAACCACTTTCAAACCATGTAACAAAACAAAGATAGCAGGTTTGTGACCTACCTTGAATTCCTCATGTGGCTCTCCTCCTTCAACCAAGTCTGCTAGGCTTTGAAGTAACTGAGCTACATAGTCTTTAGTCTTGTTCTGGGGCATGTGCATTACAGGGACATCATTCAGCCAGTCATCAGTCAGAAGAACCGGGACGTCGAGGTCAAATGTGCGAGGGGACATGTACCTTCCACCAGGATCAGAATCTGAAATGTAGGAATGTAATTTTAAAAAACCCGTAAAAAACCAAGTTTTTGACTATAAATCCTTTATGTACGAGAAGTAACTAAAAGAATGTTCATTATAATACGCAGTGCAAGACCATCCAAAAAATACAAAATTGCAGTTGTGTCGTAAAACAGGTTTAATATAATGCGCACCGATCAGGAATAAGTTTATGAAAAGTGTTGTCAATAAAATACGCACCTTATTGCGCGACAGAAAGGTTGTTCAATATAATACGCACAGCGACGCTCTATCTCAAAAAATAACATGATACATAGGAATAAATAAAATAATCTAAAAAATCAATAATTTAATTACAGTAAATGCGATCGATCTGAAATTTTGATACATTGTTTTTATCATCGGTACGAAACTGCCTGCAAAATTTCAGCTCGCTAGCTTACGAGGAAGTGGGTTAAAAATTGATCAAAAGTTTTGGCGACAAGCAAGCAATCAAAGGTTCAAACAAACAACCAGACACCACGAGTTAATATAAAGGATTTAAAAATCTGAAATTTATTTTTACATCACTTCACAAATCAAACTGGACTAATCCAATTCATCTCTTGATTCCCCTTTGCTTAAAAAAAGCTACTTGATAGTGTCTACTAAAAATGTTTATCTCAACCTTTGATGGCATTTGCTTTTCTATTAGAGCAGGGGTCTCCAAACTTTTCTGCCGGAGGGCCGCATTAACTGTCAAACATCAGTTTGGGGGCCGACTACACATAGTTTTGTGGTAAACGACAGGTAAAAATAGTATCTTATTTTGGAGATTAAAAGGTCTCCAGGGGCCGGATGAGAGGGCCTCGCGGGCCGCATCTGGCTCGCGGGCCATAGTTTGGAGACACCTGTATTAGAGGGTCAATCTGTTACCTTTTCTTTCTGGGGCCCCGTTTGTTTGGGTCATGTGAGCATGGTCCAGTTCTTTCTTCCTTTCCATTAGACTTAGGGCATCTTCCGCCAAAGAGCTTATATCATCATCAGTCGCATTCTCATCTGAAACATGTAATTATACAAAATTAAAAATATGTATTTCTCCGTGTTTCATTATATGTTTCAGAGTGATAGCAGAACAAACAAAAGAGGGACACTGCTTTCACTATTCCTTTTGTTAAAAAAAGAAAAAAATCATTTTGGACGGGATGGGGAAAAAAAGGCTTGCTTTTTTTAAGTTAAAGTCTTCTGTAAGTTTACTTTTTTAATATCTTATAGATGTCAACAATGATAATGATTATATGAAACATAAAAACTGTTCACAATATTTCCTTCATACCAATCAAGCAACTTACCCTCATAGCCATCAAACTTTTCATCTATATTTGGAGAACTTGATCTGAAAGCATGAATTGTTTTTTAAATTAATTAACTTGTCGTCTGGGCATAAAATTGTGTTCTTAGCATCTTTATAGAACAAATAATAATTAGAAAATTCTATAATCAAAGCTAAATCTTCAAAGTGTGTGTATTTAAATCATCACCATGGAGTAACATTTATAAAAATGTTATTCTTCATGCCAAAGTGAGAAAACCAACCTGATTATTTTAAAAACAACTTGTTGTCCAGCTTCTCTGAGGATGGTCACAGCCTTCCTCTGATGAACACCATCAAATGGTATATCATTGACCTGCAAAATGATGGGGTAACAATCAAATTGGCCATGTTTTATAACTTTGAATATCATTGACCTACAAAATGATGGGGTAACAATCAAATTGGTCATGTTTTATAACTTTGAATATAATTGACCTACAAAATGATGGGGTAACAATCAAATTGGTCATGTTTTATAACTTTGAATATCATTGACCTACAAAATGATGGGGTAACAATCAAATTGGTCATGTTTTATAACTTTGAATATCATTGACCTTTAAATGATGGGGTAACAATCAAATTGGTCATGTTTTATAACTTTGAATATAATTGACCTACAAAATGATGGGGTAACAATCAATTTGGCCATGTTTTATAACTTTGAATATCATTGACCTTTAAATGATGGGGTAACAATCAAATTGGTCATGTTTTATAACTTTGAATATAATTGACCTACAAAATGATGGGGTAACAATCAATTTGGCCATGTTTTATAACTTTGAATATCATTGACCTTTAAATGATGGCGTAACAATCAAATTGGTCATGTTTTATAACTTTTATTATCATCAATTTCCCAGCATTGTTTTTTTTAAAGCAGGGCTGAATCAATTTGTAATACCAAGACATCACAACTGGTCTAAAGGTCTATTAAAATATGCGTACCTGTAAACTTTTCATAATGACCAGGGTCAACATCACCCACTCAATGAATGTTAAAAACATATCAACTATGAGGCACGGGTCAAGGGACAAAATGAGTCATGTCGGGAGATGAGTTAAGACAAATTGCAATCATCATTGCCATGCCATTCACTCTACCTGAAGTATTGAGTTAAGACAAATTGCAATCATCATTGCCATGCCATTCACTCTACCTGAAGTATTCTGTCGCCAGCTTGCAAGCAGCCATCCTGGTCAGCAGTTCCACCAACTTTGAGTCTCTTGACATAGATTCCCCTCTCCCCGTTGTAAGTTCGTTCAATGACACTCATCCCCAGGCTGGTTGGGGAGTTGTCTGGCTTGAATAGTTCAATCGTCAACACTCCTGGCTGAGAAGTAACATGGGAATTTTTATTTCTTTATTTGAAAAGGAAGATTGTTTATTTTGTTTATTTAAGACATGGTATGGAAAAAAGTGCCTGTTTTTTTTTGTTGATGTTCAAAGTTAACGTCTTCTTTCATAATAATTATCACCTTCCATGTCACTTTGTTTATTTTTTAGGAATTTTAACAGCGTCAACCAATGCAACTTCAGAGTTGGCGACAGGCAAACAATAATTAAATCATTAACTTTCTAATAAAAAGTATTTATCAGTCTCACTTCTCGCTGGTCATCATCAAGCTGTGCTGAATAGGAATCTAATTCACTGCCAGTATTGGAAGACTCTGTGGCTTCTGGTGTCCTCCCTCGGTAGTCATACGGTTTTATTATGGCCTTTGGCGTGTCCATGGACTTGACAAGCTCTCTCACTGACTGCTGAACATCCTTCAGGCTGGGTTGCTTTGTCCTGTCGGGTGCTGGGTGAGCCGGCTCTTTGAATGGTTGTTGTTGATTGGATGGCACCTTGAATGATAATATAAAAAATGACTTTAAATACAGCTCAGAATAATAACATGACAATGTCATTGGAATTGTTTGATGTTTCTGTCCTTCCCAAGTGTCTTGCTAGTCTGATAAGTACATTTCAGCTGGTTACATCCAGCCTGGCCCAATGATGAATGATTTCCAACCCTTCATCAATTGGTCTTGGCATCCAATTAATGGTATGCAGGGTCAGCATCAGACCTTGAGTTAAGGCTAAACATTGTGAGGAAGGCTTCTGTAGTAAAAAAAACCATGGTACTGTGGTCATGGTATACTTACTCTATAAAGGCAGAATGACTTGAGATATTCAAAAGTAAGATAGAGATAATTAATAGCTCCTTGCACAGACCTTTGAGTTGTTCAATCTCTGTTGTATTTCCATGGATGATGGATATCTTAGCAGCTGCAGGTTGGCAACATCATGAACTTTTCTAAGCAAGGTCACAGCTTCAACATGACTCATGGTGGTTGTGTCCCTTCCGTTAACCTGAATGCATGTAAGAGTTAATGGTCTAAAAGCAACACATTTCATTGGCCACATGACATAGATTAGAAGCTGGGAGATTTTAAAATAAATTTTTGGATCAATATTTATAGGTAAATGTTTGTGAAACAATACAGTAAATTAAATTTGGAAATCTTTACTTTAGTACATCAAAATGTGATCAATTTTTTTGTTCAAACAATTTTTTGTTTAAACAGCCAACCTTTAAAATTTTATCTCCAGGTCTGAGTCGACCATCAGACACAGCAGGATCAGAGACCAACTGTTTGACATAGCATCCACCTGTGTTAACACCACCAGCAACTGTAAACCCAAATCCTCCATCAGGTTTTTTCCTCAGTGAAATCTCTATAATCTGAAAACCAGAACAACACCTTGCATAACAATATTCTAAAGCACAACAATAATTTCTAGATGCTAAAATAAGTACAATAAAACAACAATAAAAAATTTAAAATAAGAAATTAATCAATATGGAATATTTTAAAGAAATTTTGTGTTATATAATTAATGTAACTAGGGTCCCAACTATCAATAATGGTCTTATTAAAAAGGTCTCAGAGAAAACAGTGCCAACCTCTGGCCCAATAGCTTCCTTAGTTTTGTTGTTGGAGGCCACGCCTTTAAATAAATCAGCTCTGTCTTTCACACTCATCCCTGCTACATGGTCAGGGTTCCCAGAATCAGCCGGCATGTCTCCATACATGGTGACAACAACATCGTCATCATCGTCATGGTCTTCCTGGTGTGGAATGAGCTCAACATGACCCTGCCTGAGCAGGGACTTGCGCCTCTGATCCAGGACTCTCCCTGGGGACTGTACAACCGAGTCAGTGGGAGAGTATTCACTTGATTTGGATGAGCCGAGGTCTCCCGCTAGGCGGTCATCTAGGGCGTTCTTTAGGGCATGCAGCTGTTGAGAGAACTCTGAGCTCTCATCAAACCGGCACACACTGTCGGTGTCGTCTCCCCCTGTGTTGTCCTCGTGATCCAGGGCATTATCTGGTGTTTTACGCTGATAATCTCTGGGACGACCGGCCTCTATGACAGTTGGTGCGTCACTGCTGAGGTCAGCTGTCGTTCTTTCCTCATGCCGTCTCGACCCCTCTCCCAGCAACAGCTCTGCGTTCTTGTATATGCCCTCAAGCTCTGACCGGGAGCTGTCCAAGACATCAGAGTCCACGTCACTTTGGGTGTTGGACTCCCAGTCTCCAAGACGCAATGCCGGCGGGGGGTCATGTTTCTCTGTTTTTCTCTCTTGTTTGAATCTTTCGTTGGGGGTTGAGGTCATGAGTTCTAAGAGAGTCATGGACGTGGGATGCTTTTTGGTTGCAGGGGCAGAGTGGATGGGTTCAAATACCTGATGAGGTTGGAGGTAGAGGTTTTTCTGTTCAGTCTTAGTGTTGTGTAGATCAAGATGGGTCTGATGGGACTGTACATTGAGATCATTCTGTTCAAATATACAAAAATATATTCATTCTTCAACACTTTTCAACAATGCTAAGTGACTTTATTAACATATTTTTCCCCTCATGTTATGAACAAAATTTATAGAAATCAGATATAAAGTGCTGTGATTTTAAATGAACATAATGAAAAAATATTTAATTACAAGTTGAAGAGAACCAATTGGGTTGTATTTATTTATTTATTATTATTGTATTTATTATAATTGTAAATATTTATAAGTTACAAAACAGTTCTGAAGCTCACATTCACAAGGTAGAAGAAGAGTAATTAGGAATCTGATTACACATATTAATTGTAATTTTTTTATTTTTTTTTAAAAGAAAAATCTTTAAAGAATTACTTGATTGTTGTCCGTCACGTTATTCTTGCCAGTAAGGACTGCATCCCTGTGTACTGGGCGCAATACTTTGATGGTTGTTAAGGCAGGGGCTGCATTCAATAGGTCATTTACTTGCACAGAGTTGCAGCCCCCTACATTCTTCCCAGCTATTTCCAATATCTTGTCACCTACCATGACAACAACAACACAAAACAACTCATTAATATATAAAAAAATATAAAAATTTTGTTTAAATTCTACTTGATCTCCAGCTAACCAGTTGGTAAGAATTAGTGCTATTTCAAGGTTTATTGTAAAGGCATTGAGTGGCACCTTTTAAATGCAAATGTTTCAATGAAGAATTAGTGCTATTTCAAGGTTTATTGTAATGGCATTGAGTGGCACCTTTTAAATGAAAATGTTTCAATGAAGAATTAGTGCTATTTCAAGGTTTATTGTAATGGCATTGAGTGGCACCTTTTACATGAAAATGTTTCAATGAAGAATTAGTGCTATTTCTAGGTTTATTGTAAAGACATTGAGTGGCACCTTTTAAATGAAAATGTTTCAATGAAGAATCTTAGAATGAACTAAAAAAAAAGTTTTATCAACTTTAATTTTAAAAAGTAAAAATAAACTATTTTAAGTTTGATAAGAGAATATTGTTAAAATACACCCTGTCTTGTAACACTACAACTGACCTGGGGCTAGAATCCCTCCCTTTTCTGCAGAGCTGCCAGCCAAAATAGTTTTGATATATACTCCATCCATTACATTATCTGTATCACTTCTAGTCTGTTAAAAGTAAAAGTAAATTACCATTGTAAATAATTAAATACCTAAGTGTAAAATCTTTTAGTATTGTTCTCACAGTATTGAGCAGAATACACAGACACATTTCCCTAATGTAACTCCCTAGAAAAAAATTCCAATTGTTTATGAAGTTGTTGAAATTTTAAAAAAAATTCTTTTAAATTAGTATAAATATGGTATAGAACAAAAAGTAATCAATTTTGTGATGAGGAGGTAATTTTAAGCACATTTTTTTTTAAAACTAATTTTTGTTAAATAAACTGAATCTTTGAATTAAATATTAATGAGCTCTAAAAAAATGTATTTATTATTAATTATCAAATACAAATTTTTAAGAAAACTTAGCTAATTTTTCAAGCCCTGAATACAAATCCATAACTTGATTATCAAACAAATTTCATATTTGCTAACATGTTTTAATCAAAATTGTTAAAAGAAAAATACAGTGGTAGGATGTTGAAAACTTACAATATCACAAGTCACAATACCAAAACCAAGATCACATCTCTCAAGGATAACCTCATAAATAACAGTAGATGATTTCTGGATTTCACTGTGAAGAAAGAATTTATTTCTTTATAACTTAATCAATTTCAATAAATCAATTTGCACGCCATTCACTGGTACATTATTATTCCGCTATCAAATTGTTTAAAGAAAAAAGGCTTTTTATAAGTCTGGCTTTTGAAAGTATGAGACAGTCGTTTTTTTTTAAATCACAAGATCAAATAATAAATATTTAGTTTTTTATTCTTTGGTGACTTAATTTATAACACTTAAACTTGTCATTTAAAAGAACACAAGAAAAACTATAGTAAATATTTGAAAGACAATTCTTCTTTTAATAATAATAAATAATAAATTGATAATTTATATAGCGCTGTATCCCAGTAAAGGAACTGAGCTCACAGCGCTTTACATGAAGATAATAACATACATATAAGTAGTAAAAAAACATTCATATCATAACAACCCCATAAATTACAGCACGTTACACATAAGTTATGTTAATCATTAAAAGAAATGTTGTTTCATTAATTTTGAAAATAAGTTTTGAAAAGATGTGTCTTAAGTGCAGTCTTGAAGGACTTGGTAGTTGTAATACTACAGATGTGTAATGGTAGGGAATTCCATTGTTTGGCTGCACAAAAAGAGAATGACCTTTCGCCAAAAGTTTTAGTGCGTGTCTTGGGAACAGAGAGAATGCGTGTGGCCTGCAGAAGAGAGTAGCTGACGAGTGGGTGAGTAGACCGACAAAGGCTCAGTAAGATAGGTAGGGCATGAGTCAGAAAAGAAGTTGTGACAGAGAACTGCCAGAAATCTCACCAGTGCATATTTGGCCACTAAAAACTCACCTAAATGGGTTCTCAGCTTGTCCCCTGGCTACTTCAGGGTTTGATACATTATTAGTCTTGGTGGTTACAAAAGTTTTATTCAGGGGTCCTTCAATTGTTTTTTTTACAGCTGTATCAAAGTCACTGTCAGACGAAGAATCATTGTCATCCAGTGCTGCTATGTCTGCAAATATAAACAAAAGTTTCATTTTATTTTATTTTTTAAATTTGAGGTGTATAGCTACTTACTGCTTCCGGAAATGCATCTATAACTTACATGATAAAGTTCAGATGACAGTATTTTGGCTGGTTTATAAAAATAACTGTTACAGGTAGTCAAAAATGTGATAAAACTCATTTTAAATCATGTTTCATGATTATATAATTTTTGTAATGAGATTAATAAAAAAAAAGGATAATCCAATTTTCAATTATAAGATTGCTGAGGAAAGTTTAAACTTGAGATTAAATTCTTTTCAACAATACCATTTCAGAAAATAAAACAACTTCAAAGCAAGTTGTGGTAATGTAAGATTCTTACCCCCAAGCATCTGAAGGGCATCTTCCTCTTCCTTTGTTAATTGACCATGGTAAAAATCTGCTTGCGTTGTGGGTGCACCTTCAGGTGACCAGTCGTTTGACAGAAAGTCCAGTTTGTAGCTCAACTCCTCATTTCCAGGAAGCTTTAACACAGTATCATCATCATCATGAATTTTAACCTTGTCATTGTCAAAGTGTGCGCTCATAACCTTGACCTGGTCATTTGACATGCTTTGCTTAGAGACTTTATCAAATTGATTATCTAACAAAGCACCCCCACTCGTCAAAATCCGTGTGGTCGACATCAGCTCCTACAAGCTTTCTGTCAGGGTCGTCAGCAAGGTTATGGGGTGAAGTTGCTGTGTGGTGAAACTTAGAATTCAAATTTGAAATGTATGCAGGGTGCAGGCGATAAGTGGGGGGGGAGTGTGTGTGAAGTTGAAGTGACAGAATGTGGACCAAAGCCTGGGGGCTCCAAGTCGTAATTCTCCTCATCAGAATGACACAACTGATCACTGAAACTACTACTACGTCTTCTGGGTCTACTCACAAAATCATCAAACTGAAAAAAATCATTAGCACTACCGGAAAACAAATCCTTCTCCCCGTAGATTGAGTTGAGGCCACCGTTGTTGCTACGGTACTCTATCAAGGAGGTGGTCAGTTTTTTCCTGAAGTCGGCGTGCTCTTCTTGAGGGCTGCGCTTTTTAATAGTACCAGGGGGTCGAATCTGGGACACCAGCAGGGTTATCCGAGGGCCCCCATCTCTGATCAACTCCACGGCCTCGTGATGCTGCTTGCCCTCCAGGCTGACCCCTCCGATGGCTATCAGGCGGTCGCCTGGCATTATCCTCCCATCCCTCTCGGCTGGACCCCCGGGTACTATTGACTTGACGAAAATTCCAAGGTCCAAACTATTTGTAGTCTCCCCTCCCACGATGGTGATACCAATGCCATGATTTCCTTCTTTCTCCAACTCAACTTCAAATATAAGGCGGCCAATCTGAGATTCACTTTTAAAAAACTGTTGTTTAGGATAGGGAGGGGAGGGTTCTGGAAAAGGAAATTATCAAATTTTTCAATTGAATTTATGAAAAACACATCAAGTGAAATTTAATCAAAATTATCTGATATTTGTTAAGATTAAAATGATTGGAAATTGAAAATATAAAGATATTCATTACCTTCATAGTCTGTCTTTTCACTGGCTAGTGCAGAATCCAAGCTTGGAGACTCTGAGCTCAGGTCTGAAATGCAGAAAAATATTTTGAATTTCCTATCGTAAAAATAACAATTTCATCAGCCATTAAAATATTCTAATCTTAGATAATTTATTTTTTAAAAAAACAAAAAAAGAACAAAGTATTTTTTTAAAATGGGCAGGCAATCTCATCAGTTAATATGTTATTTTTAGAAAATGTATGTTCACAAAGAAACAATTATAAGAATCACACAATTTTAATGGGGTGTCAATTTTAGGTGACGGCTACAGATTAACTGTTGATGTAAGCATGATACAGAGAGGTCATAACTGTTGATGTAAGCATGATACAGACAGGTCATAACTGTTGATGTAAGCATGATACAGACAGGTCATAACTGTTGATGTAAGCATGATACGGAGGTCATAACTGTTGATGTAAGCATGATACAGAGAGGTCATAACTGTTGATGTAAGCATGATACAGAGGTCATAACTGTTGATGTAAGCATGAAACAGACAGGTCATAACTGTTGATGTAAGCATGATACAGAGAGGTCATAACTGTTGATGTAAGCATGATACAGACAGGTCATAACTGTTGATGTAAGCATGATACAGACAGGTCATAACTGTTGATGTAAGCATGATACAGACAGGTCATAACTGTTGATGTAAGCATGATACAGAGAGGTCATAACTGTTGATGTAAGCATGATACAGACAGGTCATAAATGTTGATGTAAGCATGATACAGACAGGTCATAACTGTTGATGTAAGCATGATACAGAGAGGTCATAACTGTTGATGTAAGCATGATACAGAGAGTTCATAACTGTTGATATAAGCATGAAACAGACAGGTCATAACTGTTGATGTAAGCATGATACAGAGAGGTCATAACTGTTGATGTACGTATGATATAGACAGGTCATAACTGTTGATGTAAGCATGATACAGACAGGTCATAACTGTTGATGTAAGCATGATACAGACAGGTCATAACTGTTGATGTAAGCATGATACAGACAGGTCATAACTGTTGATGTAAGCATGATACAGAGAGGTCATAACTGTTGATGTAAGCATGATACAGAGAGGTCATAACTGTTGATGTAAGCATGAAACAGACAGGTCATAACTGTTGATGTAAGCATGATACAGAGAGGTCATAACTGTTGATGTACGTATGAAACAGACAGGTCATAACTGTTGATGTAAGCATGATACAGAGAGGTCATAACTGTTGATGTACGTATGAAACAGACAGGTCATAACTGTTGATGTAAGCATGATACAGAGAGGTCATAACTGTTGATGTAAGCATGATACAGAGAGGTCATAACTGTTGATGTTAGCATGATACAGAGAGGTCATAACTGTTGATGTAAGCATGAAACAGACAGGTCATAACTGTTGATGTAAGCATGATACAGAGAGGTCATAACTGTTGATGTATGTATGAAACAGACAGGTCATAACTGTTGATGTAAGCATGATACAGAGAGGTCATAACTGTTGATGTAAGCATGATACAGAGAGGTCATAACTGTTGATGTAAGCATGATACAGAGAGGTCATAACTGTTGATGTAAGCATGATACAGAGAGGTCATAACTGTTGATGTAAGCATGATACAGAGAGGTCATAACTGTTGATGTAAGCATGATACAGAGAGGTCATAACTGTTGATGTAAGCATGATACAGACAGGTCATAACTGTTGATGTAAGCATGAAACAGACAGGTCATAACTGTTGATGTAAGCATGATACAGAGAGGTCATAACTGTTGATGTATGTATGAAACAGACATGTCATAACTGTTGATGTAAGCATGATACAGAGAGGTCATAACTGTTGATGTAAGCATGATACAGAGAGGTCATAACTGTTGATGTAAGCATGATACAGAGAGGTCATAACTGTTGATGTAAGCATGATACAGAGAGGTCATAACTGTTGATGTAAGCATGATACAGAGAGGTCATAACTGTTGATGTAAGCATGAAACAGACAGGTCATAACTGTTGATGTAAGCATGATACAGAGAGGTCATAACTGTTGATGTAAGCATGATACAGAGAGGTCATAACTGTTGATGTTAGCATGATACAGAGAGGTCATAACTGTTGATGTAAGCATGAAACAGACAGGTCATAACTGTTGATGTAAGCATGATACAGAGAGGTCATAACTGTTGATGTAAGCATGAAACAGACAGGTCATAACTGTTGATGTAAGCATGATACAGAGAGGTCATAACTGTTGATGTAAGCATGATACAGAGAGGTCATAACTGTTGATGTAAGCATGATACAGAGAGGTCATAACTGTTGATGTAAGCATGATACAGAGAGGTCATAACTGTTGATGTAAGCATGATACAGAGAGGTCATAACTGTTGATGTAAGCATGATACAGAGAGGTCATAACTGTTGATGTAAGCATGATACAGACAGGTCATAACTGTTGATGTAAGCATGAAACAGACAGGTCATAACTGTTGATGTAAGCATGATACAGAGAGGTCATAACTGTTGATGTATGTATGAAACAGACATGTCATAACTGTTGATGTAAGCATGATACAGAGAGGTCATAACTGTTGATGTAAGCATGATACAGAGAGGTCATAACTGTTGATGTAAGCATGATACAGAGAGGTCATAACTGTTGATGTAAGCATGATACAGAGAGGTCATAACTGTTGATGTAAGCATGATACAGAGAGGTCATAACTGTTGATGTAAGCATGAAACAGACAGGTCATAACTGTTGATGTAAGCATGATACAGAGAGGTCATAACTGTTGATGTAAGCATGAAACAGACAGGTCATAACTGTTGATGTAAGCATGATACAGAGAGGTCATAACTGTTGATGTAAGCATGATACAGAGAGGTCATAACTGTTGATGTAAGCATGAAACAGACAGGTCATAACTGTTGATGTAAGCATAAAACAGAAAATTAAAACCAGATTACCTAACAGCTGCATAAGCTGGTGTTCATTAAGAGCTCCGCTTGTCAAATCGGTCATGGATGCATGCAACTGGAGGGGGTCCAGCTCCGGAAACACATGCGATCCACCAAGAATTAAGGCCATGTTTGGGGGTTGGTATGGTGGGGGGCTAACATAAAAATGCATGGATGCAAAAGAGGTCAGTCATGCAACATGCACAGAACATGGGTGTTTTATAGACTCATTGTAAGTGACCATTCACAATTCACTGGTTAACGTCTAGTGAAAACAAAATTAAGGAGTCACTTTATGGAGAGATCTGTTTGCTACCCATTTCTTAATTATTTAAAGAATGACAACTGTGTAAATTGTTGAAGTAATTAATGTTTAGCATGCCTTGCTGTTAGTATGACAATGGTTAAACTTCATATGATAGTCAATGGTGAATTTTTTTTTAAATCATCAAAACACACATGCACGCACACCTCCCACGATTTAAAAGCACCAGCCTACCTTCTATACTGGAGAGGATGCTCTAAATGGGCCATGGGTTGTCCTCCCCAATCACCTTCAAAGTCATCATCATCATCATCAGGCAATGCCTTAAAAAATATTTTTTTAAAAAGAGGATATGTATTTAACTTATCTTATTATAAGAGAACCATTTTCTCTTCTTTATCAAGTGCTAACTGATCAGTTTTCAATTTTAAAAATGATTTTCAGAGATGATTTAAATAACTGACATGGGTGACTACAAGAGAAGTTACCATAAAACTAGGACTTTGACTTGAGACTAAAGACACCTCTGAAAATTGATTACCTGTAAGCTTGGATCAACATAAGGAGGAGGAGGTATGACTTTGTCCTCACCATCCTCTCCTATCACATCATCACCAACACCAGCCTCAGCTGTCTGAGGAACAAACTCTACTGACAAGTCCCCTGTAGTAGTCAAAAGTATTTTAATGAGAAGATGTTTAGGTAATTTGTAAATCTGCGACTGTTTGTGAGGAGTAAATCTACTAGATCAGTGCTTCTCAAAGTGGTGGTCCGCGGACCGGTGCCGGTCCACGGGCCATCCGATGCCGGTCCGCAAGAATTACCAAGAAAGGACATTTCGCTACCACGTCAGTACAGGGAAAATAGTTCACTGGTCCTTGGTGCAATGGAAAAAATTCCTGCCGGTCCGCAATACTAAAAAGTTTGAGAAGCACTGTACTAGATGACTTTTAACACTTTAGCCTGGTTTAATAAGAACAATATTTGAAAATATTTCTTTAAAATCTTATGTATCAACCTTAAAGAATTCTTATATTAATCATCAACAAATATTGTTAAGAAACATTAAAATCTTTTGTAGATGTGGCTGTTTGATTACAATAGTATAAATATCACATAAAAATAGGTAAATGAGATAATGACCTGCCAGTGTTTCCATGTTACTTGGTCTTGTCCTCATCCTTATCTGAAATCTGTGTTGGTCAGTTGAAAACTGGAGCAAATATCTCCCCCTGAAACAATGACCATAAGTTTATAAGAAATTACTGCCATCACAAAAATTCACATACATTTAAAAAGGTATTCTGTTAATAGGTGTCGAGTCATTGATAAATAATACCACATAAAATTTTAAAAATGACATAAGCTTTGTCAAACAACCCCAGGAAAATATATGTTACTCTGATAGATAATGATGGATTGAGAGTCTGTAAACCCACCAGTAGTCACAACAATGGAGAAATCCAGACTGCAGGACAAGGAGGAAGCCGGATGGGAAAACAGGAAATTTAATGTACGGGTAGAATATTATAGG
The DNA here is from genome assembly GCA_944989445.1 of Ampullaceana balthica. Taxonomy (NCBI): domain Eukaryota; kingdom Metazoa; phylum Mollusca; class Gastropoda; family Lymnaeidae; genus Ampullaceana; species Ampullaceana balthica. The sequence continues at coordinate 1,221,570 of CALYLW010000137.1, read as the reverse complement.
GAGACGTCTTACTGGTTAACCAAGAGTGAGTAATACTTAAAACAGCAACGGACCCACAACGAAGGCAGAAAGCTATAGATTGATTAGAATAGAAGATTGTGGGGAAGCAGGGCAGGGACCTTCTATGGGCTGTAGCCCCACTGATGATGATGAAAGTCTTTCGATGAAAGGAAATTAATTTCTTAGGAATAACTCCATTAAGCCTTGTCAGATTTAAGTTCAAAATATTACCAATGCAGTCACTCAAAGCATTTATGTCAGATTTTGGACCTTCAGAAATTAGCTGCCATATGAGTCACTAACATTACCAGTGAAATAGACATGACGCTTGCAATTCTAATCACTAGTACTTTAAATAATAACCTAGAGACAATATTAAATCATACAAGCTCTAAATTAATAGTGTTTAAGGACTGCTAATTATATCAACACGTGATGCATGTGTTTAAGACAACAACAAAAAATTATCAATTCTAGAAGGTAAAGAAGATCATAATTCAGAAGTTAACATCTGCATTCACATTATCATTAGCTGTTACAAACAAAATATTTAAAAAATAATACTAATTGCCGGCTCACTTTCTGTAAGAGTTTGTGTAGAAATTTATTTTGGGTGGCTTTCCTTTAGCCCCTTCCACCTTTGGTTGGAAGCTAAACCTCCTTTTGTTGAAGGATATTTTAAGGATGGCATTCCATGGGTAATCTTTGATGATGCTGCGCCCTAGCACTTTTGGCTCAGCCAGAACCAGACAGTGTTGGGACAAACCTATCCACATGAAGCTGTCTGTGTTTGATTTGTTCTGTGTAAATATAACAAAAGTGTTGTAATCAAAGAAAGTTTCCAGAAAAAAAAATTACATATTGAGTAGAAGGATGTATAACAAGTGTGTTTTAATTAGCCTTGTTAACCATTTAAATCATCATTACATTCTTACATAGCAAACAGTTTCCGCTCATTAGGCTGGATTGACATTAAAAGAATATTACCTTCCCGTTTTTGGGGAAACATTCTTGAAAAAATAAAAATGGTTACCTTAAACAGCCGGTGGAAATGAATCCCATATTCAGGCAAATGACGAACATGCTGCAAAAGTTATAAATCATTTACACTAACAGATCCAAGGTTTTAGTCTTATGTGAATTATAACACACATAGAGTTGTTATTTTAAATATGCAGATAAATTATAATAAACTTAAAGTATTTTCCTCACAAGCTACAAGTAATAAAAACTCGAATGAGTATTTAAACGCAATTTCCAAAAAAGAATTTTGGATTTTTTATTCAAGGGAAATCGTTCTAGATTACATTAAAGGTCATTTCAAATCAGTAATTCTGAAAGTAAACAAAATATGACATCATATCGCCTCAAGCTCCTCACCGGGCGGTTGTTTCAACCCGATAGATGTTATAGTTGGCGAGAAATTGACAAAATACTGATATTTTTTCGTTTTTTAAAATATTTTCCAGGAAATCCAGTAAACCTTTTCGGTATTTTTTTGGCCCATGCACATCCTTGGGACCTCCTTAACATATTTGCAAAAGACCCAAACCCTCTATCTGATATGGTTCAGGAGGAGTAGCTGTTCAAAGATCGAACAGACAGGAAAAACATTTCATATATATCAACTAAATGCAATTTTTCCAAGGAAAATTGCGTTAAAAAGCAATTCAATTAAACCACCAGCCATTTAACTTCAAACACACTGTATTCCAGTGTTTCCTTATTTAAAAGGAAAAAAAAATCTTTTATCAATGATTCAATTATAAACACTGTCTACTGTTTATAAATTAACCAAATTTTTGCCAGACTGAAACATGGATTTATTTTTTTAAAGTACCTTGATATATTCAATTTCAGCTTGTGACTCTGCAATGCCTTTACAGTTTTTATGTTCTCGTGTGGCATTGGTCTCCACGTAAGCTCCGCCAAACCTCCTGATAGCCTTGAAGGAGACATAGTGCTCAGCCAGGAAATATCCCTGCCCCATCTCAGCCTCACTGTAGTCACCATACTCCACCTGCAGAGCCAGGCCAGCTAGTCTAGACAGGGTGTCCGAGTTGCAGGTCACTCTCTCCTCTATGACATCTCTCCTCAGCTGGAGGTAAAGAAGGTGGTAGCTGCTTGTGTGGCTGGAGACAATACAAGTTATATTTATCATTGACACACTTAACACTTCTGAAAAAATACTGAATGGCACTTAAGATCATCATATGACATCAATTATATCAGTTTAATTTTTTTTTAAAAATACTTTTCAATTTTATTTCTATACATGTTCCGATGCTGCAACTTTAAGTCAATAAAATTATCGCTACACAAACAAATTCAACATAAAGTTTAGTAACAAGCCTACTTTTACTATTCATTAAACAAGGATAAAATTATAATTTTCTTTTTTAAATCTAACACTCACCGAAAATCTGTGAGAGATTCAGGATAGAACTTAACCCTGACATACAATGTAAAATTGACAGGTGGTGAGTGGTTCTTAGGACCTTCTTTCCACCCTTCTGGGGCTACTTTGTGCAGTTTTGTGTCACCATCCAAGAAGAAGTGCTCCCCTTCTGTTGTGGAAATAATATCTTTAATTATAAACATTTCTTAACTATAAACATTGTTTCTTGGAAAATTTTATTTGTTTTTAAAGAATCATAACATTCCTTTTCTGAAAATCAAAGAGACATTTTTTAAAAATCTCATGCCGACTCACCACAAATATAAGTTAGACCAAAAAAGAAAAAATCATCCAGATCTAGGCAAGGAATGACAGTATCAAACAGTTGTCGACCTGTGGTACTTGGGTCTAAAATAACCTCTAGCTTTTGACCGGTCAGGTGGACTATTATGACTCGCCTTGCCAATGCTGCATTTTTCACACTCTAGAAAAAATCAGAAACATTTAAGTTAGATCTAATAGATGCAAAATTCAAGTAGAAAAAAAGTTTATTTCCTAAATAAAACATAACCTGAAAAAGCTGACGATGAAAAAAAATCTTACATCTCCTTGAAGTGGCATGGCAATCCGGATAGCTGGCTTTTTGTCATTGTGTATGAATTCTGGTCCATAGTATTCCTAATTTGAGGAAAATGCCATGCATTAAAATTTTTAATTTTTTTTTAAAGATAGATTAGGAAATTGAACCTTAAAATGATAGTATGTGCAAGTACAGGCCTAATTCAATTAAAGTAAGCATTTATGGATATTCTTTGGTTAATATAAAGACACTTATGACCTTTCTTATCATGGGAACTATTAAGCATTTACTTTAATTGCTAACTTATGACCTTTGTCAATGAAATCTATTAACCTTTCTTTTCGGGGTACCTATGCCTAAAAGACAGAACATTTTTTACTACACATCTACTTAATTTGCAAAAAAATGTTTTTACATAACTAATTAATTTGGACATATAATACTAGATACTAGATAACAATGTTTCCTATAAGGTTCGTTGGTCCGTGTGCTAATTAACAAATTTGTGTGCAACGTTGCACAGCATCTATTTTTTTTCGCAAAGTTTTGCATACCCACAAACATAGATGTAATATTATCCTTAAAGAGAACATTGCTATATACACGCTAAGAAATAATTGTGTTCAATGCTTCAGATTAATATTTTACTTTTGGTTTAGCTACAGCCACAGGCGTTGACTTTGTTTTCGGTTCCTGGGATTCTGCTGCCTCTGATGATAATTGTTGCTGCTTTTTTAACACTGGTCGAGTTGATTGCTCCTGCTGCATGTCATGTACCATCTGCTGTCCTTCTGCCTGCTGTCCTTCTGTCTGCTGTCCTTCTGCCTGCTGTGTAGGTCTCTCAAGATTTAACCAGGCAGGATCAAAGCTAAGAACTGCTACTGGCAATTCCTCAGCTCTACATAACAAGTAATGAAACTATGAACCTCTTCATATAAAAGCCAATGTTAAAAACACACAAATCAAAATTTGATTCATTTAAAACTAAATTAGATAATCTTTTAAGTAAAAATTTAAGCACAGTACAACAATGAATTTTTAAAAAAAACTAATTAAATGTGTGATGAAATTCAAAAAGCTTAAAAAATAAATAAAACTCACTAATTGAATCAAACTTTACCTTAATGTATCACCAAAGTCCCCAGAATTTAAAAAAAGTGACACCTGGCTTCCACTATCAGTTTCTTTGCTGTAATTTAAAGCAGCATTAGAGCCAAGAGTAGATTGAAGTCCAGGCTTGTATGTTCCTGCACCAAGAGTAATAATTTATACAGTTAAAGGCAAGAAGAAAAAATAAGAAATATCACTATTAAATTATCTATTGGGTTGAAACCACAGAGCTCCTTAGCTCCTTAGAACTGATAATTATAGAGTTATTAAATTCAAGTTGTCTTGTATAAAAATTATCATTTAAAATGAACCCTTTCATGTTACTAGGAAATTATAACTTAAGTTAATTTTTTTAAAATATTTTGATAACCAAGAATGACAAGTTATTAACATGGCTCCTGTTGAGATAATATCTTTCAATACTTAGCAAGATTGATGCATTACCAAGAGTGTAGGACATGAGAGAAGCCATAGAGTGGGTTTCAGTCATATTCTCATACGACATCAAAGTGGGTGTCATCAGACGACTACGAACATCATCCAAAACAGATGGTTGTTTCCCTGTCCTGGAAAATATCAAATTTGCTCGAAATTTTAATATGGCTAAAGATGGCACGGTAGGGCAAGAAGGTACTTTGACCTTCAGAATATAACTCTTTTATTCTTTTTGATAAAAATCATATATGTAGAATTATGATCTACCAGAACAAATATGGACAATGACCACAAATAGAGATGTTATTGATAAGAGATGTTTCAATAGTTTAAATCTGATCACATTTTCTGCTACTCTAGAGGATGTTTATCATTTATTTAGCAAAAAGCCAGCTTCCCTTTCACATAAAACTTATTTGACAAGATTAAACACCAGTTGAACTAGCAATTCTAAAGTTAGTTTTAATTTTAGTGGTCTTAACCTGGCTTGTCTGAGACGAATCTGTCGTTCCTTTAATTGTATGTACTTCTGGTATGCTGGACTTCCTTGTCTCAATCCAAGCAAGCCTTGAACAGAGTGGGCTGCAGAATAAGCTGGGGCCTATTTGGGGAAGGAAAGTCAATCAAAATAAATTGATATAGAAAATATAAGACACATTTATCTTTGGCAGTGTGACATAAATTTTTTAATAAATTTTAAAAATAAGGCTTTTGAATCAACGTGAAAATAAAATCAGACAGCTTTTTTAAAATTTAAAAAAAAATATTTAAAAAAAATTATTATTTATGTGATCACCTGAAAAGGTCTTGGGTTAAATTCAGAATGTTCACTACCAGTAGATGTCATGGAAGTATTGAGAAGGTGAAGGCTAGAGGATGCTGGTGCATTCATGACTTTGGTTTCATTGTCATCATTAATCGAAGGCTCTCTTTGATCAACTAATTTTTGAGGTGGAATTGATCCTTGATAGCTGGCTGTCAAAATGCCTGAATCCCTGTCACCTGAAAGTTATAAATCTTTTTGATTAATTCAGGGGTGCCACTCACTAGAAGCTGTGAACCCTGAAATCCCTTTTTTTTAAAATTTCTTGAGTCCTGAAATTTCTATTATAAATTTTTCAAACCCTAAAAATTTAAACGTAATGAAGTGCCACTGTAATTTTCATTTTCCAACCACTTAAATCCATTGTCACGTGTGTTTAACCCTTTCTCCCTAATTTAATAATAAAAATAAATTTTAAAATATCACAGAAAAAATTAAATATTAATGTCTTTTCCAACCCAGTCAGTTTTGATGCAAACGCAATAATTTTTTCTTCATGTTTTAATAATTTATGCATGCTAAAACGAAAGTAGTTGAGACATTTCTAGCGAACTCAACGGTCAAACTTTTACTAAAAGTAAAAAGACGAAAAACTCTTAATGCCATGTTAGTGTTTATAAACCGTAAAACGGAAAAAGTGTCATTCGAAAGCACATATCTGACGTAATCCACGACAAAATTAAATGATTTTTTTTTGAAAACTGTGATGTCAAGCACAAAATTCCGAATCAAACGGAGTGCGAACCATTAAATTATTTTGTCTGAGTTTTTCCTTATTTTTTTTATATGAGCAGAACAATGTGTGATCGCGCAACAACGATATGCTAGCAAAAGGAAGGGAGAGGTCGCGGTACCCGTCCTATTTATAGCGAGTTCGCATCCCACTGAATAGGCTTTCCGTGCGTTCTGACTATTTTTTCCTTCTATTTTTTTTGTTTAAAACCCAGAAGCCAAATTTGAAAAACTAAACTCGCTAATCCGGAAATTATGGAAAGAGCAAGAAAAGAAAGAGCAAGAAAAAAAACTCGCGAATCCAGAAAGAGCGAAATCAAACACTTGCGAATCCAGAAAATAAATATATTTAGCTTCACGAATCCGGAATTCACCAGAAAGGTGGCACCCCTGGATTAATTCTAAAACATAAATATATGCTTCCCAGTTAATTGCACATTTAATAACTGAGGTGGGCTGTGAGGTAATCCTCTATCCTATGTAACATTTATTGTTTGTGATCAGAAACACCAGACACTTAGGTTCACATCTTTTTTTTGGTCAAGATTTTTATTACACAAACAAGAGTTCTTAATGTTTTTTCTGTAGGATCAAAGCTCATAACAATGTTTAACTTGGTAGTACAATTTCTACCAGAAAATATACTAATGATTTCAAATTAAGTGATCACCCACAATTCACAAAGAATTGAGCAAATGCCCTAACCCAAACTTAGAATGTAGATATTTACCTCTTTCTCTGCTGTGAGAGCGCGACCTGGATCTTGACCGGGATCGAGACCATGTCCTTTGATTCTCATGTCGATGTCGAACATGAGGACGGGGTTTTCTCGCCCGACCAGGTCGAACTGTCATAGTGTGTAGAGAGCTTCTGCTGCTGTCAAAGCTTGTGTCATGTAAGGGCCTCTGTGAAAAGTTAAAAAATGACAAAGTAATCACAGTAACAAATTGTTCCAGTGATTCATCACAGGAAAATAAAAAATAGCTGATTTATTTTTACTAATATGCTCAGATTATTTTTCAAGCTTAACAAAAAATTTGCTGCAATAAAATACCTTTGGATTGCTGCTCAGCACAGACTTGTAGAGTCTGGACAATGTGTATGTATGTGGGGGCTTGTTCGGATGCTGGCTAGCTTGGAGAGCACAAGCCTGAAAACAATTAATAAAGTTCATCAAAATGGATAGGTTTTGTCACAACTGACATGTTGGTACAAAAAAATATCTCAGATCAAGACTGCTCACATTCTCTCTTCTGCCTGATAAGTAGAGCAATAAGATTCTGTTTAACAATTTAAACCAATTAATATACAATTAAACGACATGCTAAAGACAAGGTTTATTATTTAGGTCCATAATTTTTAAAAAAATACTCTCATGAGCCCCTTCGGTCATTCATTATCATCTTAGTTTCCTCCAACAACAGCATGCAAGCAGCTTGAGACAATAATTCCTGTCAATAGCTTTAACTTTGCTTTCACTCTATTTCCCCTAACTGCTTTCCTATTTTTTCCCTTACCCTCCTTCAGTATATATGAAATGATGAATAAGCTGAACAAACCTCCAAAATGTGCATTAAGCTGAGCCTTACGGCTGCATTTCGCTCACTCATAGCTTGGAGAAGAGAGTCCAGATCATAGCTAATGCTGAGGACCTATTTGATTAAAACAGAAATTTTTAAAACTTATATTTACAACTAATGGGAGATATTTAAAAAAATGAAGTCAACATCAATTGAGTATTTGAAATAAATAATTATTCACTCTTCCTAAATAATAAGAAGCGATTTTAACATAAAATTTGTATAATTCCAAATGCAGGCAGATATTAATGAAGGAACATCATTGTATTAATGATGAGTAATTTTTAGATTAAAAAAAATTACCCTTCAAGGTGAGGATTTGTGATCATTTGAATTTAATAATTTAAGTAATTGGTTTAATTCTCTTTCTAAAAAAAATCACATAAAATTTAAAAGAGAGTTAAAAATATAATACTGTACCTCACTCTCTTTCAGACCAAATTCAGAAGCAACTTGAAGTGTTCTGCCTAATGAATAGACAAACATCTAGGGACCAAAAAAAAAGAAGATATACAATTTAGTTTAAGAGCAATATTTATACTAAACTTTGAAGATGTCTAGAAAATACATTTTGCTTTTTTTTTAAAAATTGAATTTACAATGAAAAAGAAAAAAGGTAGTAACATATTTCATTAATTAATATAACCCTTATTATGGGTGAAATCCAAATTGAACAGGGAGATAAGCTAAACGGATGCTGAGATCAAGATATCAATGAAAGTAAATTGATTTTTAAATAAATCAATAAATGTACATAATTATTGCTGACACCATCTGACCAAATGCACAAAATTTATACCACCCTCTCCTCACTGTGCACTAACTTTATGGATGTTAACCATTGGATACGTTTTCCTATTATCCCTCTTATTATACTGTTAAAGGCTTCTTAGTTGTTTTGCTTCGTGATCTTTAAGATTAACTTATACTCCATGCTTTATACTTCATATTGCTTAAACATGATCAACCTGAATACAGACACACAATCATTTCACCTTTTAAAAAAACAAAACTTTTAGTAACAAAATTTTTTTTTAAATACCCATTTGTAAATTTAAGAGTTTACCTTTTCAAAAGCAGTATCAGATAATAGCTGTCTTGTGGTGTGCTCCAACTCTGGAGCCATGTAGAGAGAACCATGGAGATTTTGATTAACTTCAGCTAGGACTACTGTTCCATTGTCCCGGACAAGTAAACTGTTGGGTGTTATCATGTGTCGAAATGCTTCTTCAACTGGCTCTCCTAAAACACAAAATAATATATGTTAAAAAAGAATATTGTAAAAAAAAAGAATTTTCAAGTGAGAAAAAAAGTTACACTTGAAGGGAGATAAGCGATTTATTTTAAAAATTGAAATTTTCAAAACAAATTACTACAACATCAATTTTTTAATTATTTATAACAATAAGTTATTCATTTTAAGTAATGAAATTTCAAACTTCATTTTGAGAGTATCTTTGCTCTGTTATACTAGTATATATAGCTTTACATATATATTTAAATGTGGTATTATACTGTTAATAGTATCAATGAGACCCTTTGAAAGTTACTTTTCTTTTTAAGTAGAATGAGTATTTTCTTATATCGCATGTTATATAAATATAAAAAAAATATAGGAAAAATGACTCACCCTTAATTATAAGATCTTGAAGAGATTCTGCACACTGGCAGAGGAGAGCCCATATCTCAAGCTCCCGCAGAGGTCCTCCCTGAGCCTCTAATATTTCAGAGAGGCTCAGGGGTAAAGAAGTTAGGCTTGGCATGCTTAGAATTGGCTTGATAAAGAACTTGCTAAATTTTTTAAAATAAAACAAAAATTATCAATAATGTCATTGTATCAAACCTTTAACACCTTTAAGGTAAATTGTTTTTAAATTGTTTAAAAATTGTAGTGAAATATCTTTTATTGTAAAAACTAAAACAAATATCAATATTGTGTGGAATGAACACCTCAGCTGCGCTGCTGCTCAAGGGAGTTCTATCTCTTCACTTCACATTTATTCACACATAAAAGTTTTAAAAAAAAAGAATCAGAATACTTGTGCATACTAATTATTACTAATAGCCTGTAAAAGTAATAGTTATAGGTTGAAGGTTAAGTAAGCTTCAGTAGTGTTTAGATTATTAGCAGTTTAGACAAATGCAAATATATTAATATTTGAGTTCAATTTGGCAATGCTCATTTTGTTTATAATTCAGTGAGTTTCCCAAATTGGAAAAAAAAACACTTAAATTTAAATAAGATAAATAACATGGGCATGTTGTGTTCAGAACATATTGTGAGATGGTTTTCCTTCATGTAACCATTTATTAGCTCTGTAACCTGTTTTTGAATAATAATAATGGTTTCAATGATTTCTTATAATTAGTTTAATTAGCTTTTTGTGTAATGGATGAATAGATGGATTACTTTATTTGTGACATTTTTTTAAAAAATAATTGAGAACTGTCAACTTATTATAATCAGGAAGTAGACTAAAACTAATAATAATAAATAAAAATACACAATACCTATGGTCCATGGTCAAACTACTTGATTAAAATGTTTACCCTACAGTAATTTACTGCTTTGATTTGAATTGTTACCCAAATTGAATCTGCATTTTTATTCATTTTAATCTTTGGACTAATAATATTAGTAATATACACAAAAGTGGCAGAAATTTAAAAGGGCAGACTACGCAGGGCAGGACACTTAAAAAGAATGACAAATGACAGGAGCAAAAAGGATGCACCACCAGGACCCCAAAGGAAAATAGCTCAAGGGAAGACCTAGGCTTAGATGGATGGATGATGTAGAGAGAGATCTACAGCTACTGGGCATCCAATGTTGGAAAAGAAACTGAAAGGCATTGATGATTAGGACTGAGTGACTGAGTCTGAGTGGAAGGAGGTGGTGAGGCAGGCCCAAGCCCTACATGAGTACATGGGCTGGAGGGATGAATGTATCATTGAATCATTGAAAATATTGTTAAACTAAACTATTATATATTAGTACTAGTATTAGAAGTACTTAGTAACATAGTACAGATTAGTGTTATTAGACTAATAATTAGTGTACAGTGTACGGTGTTTATAATACAGACAGTATTCATTATTCAGAATTCAGTAGAGAGTGTACAGACTTATCAGATATCAGAATAGTGACTACACACAAAATAAACAGAAAGTTGAGACAGAAGAAAGATATGGTTATGCGAGTACGTGACTAGACCTTGAGTAAGTTAACTGATAAAACATTAAACCTAGACGCAAATTAGTGATACTAGTGGTTAATACTCAAACAACTCACAATTTAATCGAAAATAAGTTTTCTAAGCAGCATATTTGCCACAGTAGTCGAAATATATAATCATAATAAAGTTACTTCCGCCATTACATTTCACCCTTTTGCCAGGATTGTACATAAAGGTTAAAGAAAAATAAATTATGGATAAGTATAGAAAAAAAAATTATAAGTTTAAGATATAAATAAAACACAGTTAATATGGTTATTTCAGAGTTTTAATTTTCTTCATTTTAGGGAATGAAATGGAATCGTGAGTTGCTATTTTATATGTTCCATTTGACGTTAAAATTTACTGGTGAAAGTAAAAGACATCTAGCTTTTTATAACAATAAGTACAAATTGGCAAACTCACAAAGCACCCGACGTAATTGCTTAATATATTGAAATTGAGTAGATTCTATATGCGATGTCATTAAATACTTTTTTTAAAATATTGTTTAGAAAATTATTTCTTTTTGCCTTTTAATAGCTTAACATAACACCCGAGGTCATCCATATATTACACTAACAGAAAACGAGTGTGTGGGGGTCAATTAAATTTGCTGTCAACAATGTCGTTTTTCCTTAATAATACTTAAATTTAATGTATTATTAATACATTAAGATTATACAATTATTACTAAATATAATCATTTGTTGAAAATTATATTGAACTGTAATGTCAATTATCTATTATATTTAAAAAATGTAAACTGTACTTTTTCTAATGTTGAAAACACCACTGAGACATTGTGTATTTAAAAAAAAACACCTGCTACTTAAACTTCAAAGAAAATGGTTCTAATTGGGAATGTTTTTGGGTCCGAATGTTTTTGGAAGATGTAAAGTGTTTTCGTAGAGATGGGGGAGGAGGGAGAGAGAGAGAGAGAGAGAGAGAGAGAGAGAGAGAGAGAGAGAGAGAGATAGAGAGACATATATATATAGAGAGAGAGGTGTATGTGGTAGTTTTTCAAAACTTCTTAGTGATTTTCAATAGAGGGCGGGGGTGGTATACATTTTTTTAAAAAATAGCGTGACATACTTCATGAACGATCCTTGGCTGTTTAATCTCATTCAGTGGAGGACAACAAAGTGGGAGTAAATAAATGGTTGGATATGGCATCTGCACAGTACCATAGACCATATCATATGATCGGTGTCAATTTACGGGCCATCGCGTTACGTAGGAGGTTGTGGTCTAAGAAAGAGTGACAATAAGTATCTGTGACGTGGATGGCAAGGAATAGAGGGGGTGGAGAGATAAAATTATGCTTGACGTTACAATGCGCTACAAATATTTATTGTGTTGTTTTAATTTTATTTGTAGCGGGTACATTTTAACAAAGTTTACCTCTTCGGAATTTTTATTATAATTTTACGTTTTTAATTAACGAAGATTTTTATTAGATAAATATTTTTAAAAATAATAATAATAGAGGGGGGAGAGGGGAAGTGAAAGGAAAATTGGTCGTCTCATTAAATTTAATTGTGCAATAAAAATAATAAAAAGTTGGCACTTGGAAGTATTTCTGAGTTCCTGCCACACACCTTTTTTTAAAATAAAATCTCCAATCTAAAGAGAATGAATTATATAAAGTAAGATTGAAATGCTGCCCTTCCCAACGATTGTAAGTCTTATATTGGGAGCGCGTAAATAATTGGTTATGGCCCTTTAGTTTGTGACATTTATTGTATTAGGTGTTATCATAGTCAGGAACTTTTCACTGAGGGTCCTTACTTGGGGCCCTTTGTCGGGGGTCTATTTGTCATGGCTAAATTATCTGGTGTTATCATAGTCAGGAACTTTTCACTGAGGGTCCTTACTGGGGGGCCCTTTGTCGGGGGTCTATTTGTCATGGCTAAATTATCTGGTGTTATCATAGTCAGGAACTTTTCACTGAGGGTCCTTACTGGGGGGCCCTTTGTCGGGGGTCTATTTGTCATGGCTAAATTATCTGGTGTTATCATAGTCAGGAACTTTTCACTGAGGGTCCTTACTGGGGGGCCCTTTGTCGGGGGTCTATTTGTCATGGCTAAATTATCTGGTGTTATCATAGTCAGGAACTTTTCACTGAGGGTCCTTACTGGGGGGCCCTTTGTCGGGGGTCTATTTGTCATGGCTAAATTATCTGGTGTTATCATAGTCAGGAACTTTTCACTGAGGGTCCTTACTGGGGGGCCCTTTGTCGGGGGTCTATTTGTCATGGCTAAATTATCTGGTGTTATCATAGTCAGGAACTTTTCACTGAGGGTCCTACGGGGGGCCCTTTGTCGGGGGTCTATTTGTCATGGCTAAATTATCTGGTGTTATCATAGTCAGGAACTTTTCACTGAGGGTCCTTACGGGGGGCCCTTTGTCGGGGGTCTATTTGTCATGGCTAAATTATCTGGTGTTATCATAGTCAGGAACTTTTCACTGAGGGTCCTTACTGGGGGGCCCTTTGTCGGGGGTCTATTTGTCATGGCTAAATTATCTGGTGTTATCATAGTCAGGAACTTTTCACTGAGGGTCCTTACTGGGGGGCCCTTTGTCGGGGGTCTATTTGTCATGGCTAAATTATCTGGTGTTATCATAGTCAGGAACTTTTCACTGAGGGTCCTTACTGGGGGGCCCTTTGTCGGGGGTCTATTTGTCATGGCTAAATTATCTGGTGTTATCATAGTCAGGAACTTTTCACTGAGGGTCCTTACTGGGGGGCCCTTTGTCGGGGGTCTATTTGTCATGGCTAAATTATCTGGTGTTATCATAGTCAGGAACTTTTCACTGAGGGTCCTTACTGGGGGGCCCTTTGTCGGGGGTCTATTTGTCATGGCTAAATTATCTGGTGTTATCATAGTCAGGAACTTTTCACTGAGGGTCCTTACTGGGGGGCCCTTTGTCGGGGGTCTATTTGTCATGGCTAAATCATCTGGGATGCTTTAGCCAGTCCTTGTTGTCAGAGCTGTTTCTTTGGTGGCCGAATTGTGGGGCCGTGCGATATAGGCCATATAGTAATTGGGGCTTTACACGGCGCATCAGTCGAGTCCAGTGGCTTGCGGATTAAAGATGTCACAAAAATTGAGAAATGCAGGGATACCTGAAGGCGCAAAACTTGACAACTATCTTATATCCCACAAACACACCCCTTTACCTGTCTTAATCAGCGGAACAGATTTCCTTATAGAAAGATAAACATTCGCCGACCTTAAAAACAGAAATACACTGTTTATCCTGTTCACTTTTTCATATCACCTTTAAAATTGAATGCAACAGGCGACGGGTGATTAACATTTTTAAAGGGGTCAGTTAACATTGTCTGATGTCCTTCATTCTCTGCTACTACCCACGGAATTGGGATTTAGTCAAGTGTGACGCGCGTTCGTTTATGTATTTTCATCACAAAACGCGATAACTTTTTTTTTATACGTGGGCGTGTTACGAAAGTTTGTTATGAAAGAATATAAGTTACACAATTCATGAGACCAGCGCTCTCCCGTTTTTGAGGCGCATGGGTTTGGGAGAGAGGGGGTGGTTGCGGTCCAAGTAGAGAAGTTATGCCTCGGTTCATGGACAGATCAATGCTTTGGGCCGACGACCTGTAGCACTAGTTGGTGGTTTGATGGCATCTCACATAATCTGTGAGGGGTTGTTCCGCTAGCGACACTTACGGCACGCCACGGATAGCTCAACTTAGAGACAACTATGTGCCGAGTGAATTGTTCATTCACACGTTAACGTACGCCCGTCTTTGAACAGTTTATTTCCCGTGGGAGAGTGTGATAAGTATGATTCTTGTTTCTTAAATGCATATTATACAACTTATATCATATTAAACGCTTTTATAATTACACCATAGTCTCAGTTGGTGACTTGCTATAAACAGAATTCTGCTGTTCAAAGCTGCCGTTCTAATTCGCCCACAGTTGTGATGTGAGAAAAAAAACACTTACAGTATTTATCGGCGTATAACACGCACTTTTCCCCCCTGAAAATAGGGGGCAAACGATGTATGCGTGTTATACGCCGATATAATAAATACATTTTTTTCATGAAATTTCCCTGTTAAAATGAATGAGCGTGTTATACGCCGATATAATAAATACATTTTTCCCCTGAAATTTCCCTCTTAAAATGAATGTGCGTGTTATACGCCGATAAATACGGTACCTATTATGTTAGAATCCGTGGATCACAGAACCGAAAAGTTGAAGCGGGCGTGGGAGGCTACTGAAAATCCCGTGACTGCTCTAATAGTTAAAGTGAAGTATTTCTGATAAAAGATAGAAGTAAAAAAAGATTTTTAAAAACCACGTTTTTATAAGCGGACTAGAAAGAAGAAAATAATTTAAAACTTATACGTTCAAGTACTTTTATTTAATATGACTAAAAACGTGGGCGCTTATTAGGTTATGCATATGCAGTTCATTCATTCTCTTACTTATAGATCTCCATTTAACTTTTATATCAAAAACCAGCCCCACGTTTTAGTCATATAAAATGAAACTACTTGAACGTATAAGTTTTTAATTATTTTTCTTCTCTTTAGTCCGCTTATAAAAACGTGGTTTTTAAAAATCTGTTTTTTTACTTTTATTTATTTTATTCTTTTTAGTATAAGTGTATGCTATGGTGAGTTTTAAAGTATTGATTATGTTCAAATATAATACGCATTGCCCGACAAACATAAACAGACTGGAAATGACTGATCTCCCCTTGATGTTAAACATGGTTGATGTGGTCGGGGTTGGTGTGAACTCGTCACGTGAATGTAATGTAAACAAAGGCAGACGGATAATACATGGGCTTATATATAGATAAACTAAAAAGTTCAATAATTTAAGAACGGTACATTTGATCGATCTGAAATTTTGATACAATGCATTGTCATCCAAGATCTATATGTGGTAAAATTTTGAGCTCTCTAGGACCATCAGAATTGGTTTAATTTTACGTTGGCAGATTTGAAAAATTGTTAGACAAATACGCAGGAACGAAAGCGAGTTAATAAAACGTGGTAAAATAAAAAACGTGGTAATAGAGGTAAACCACGTTTTTATAAGTGTATTAAAAAGAAGAAAATAATTTAAAACTAATAAGTTCAAGTACTTTCATATAATATGACTAAAAACGTTGGGCGGGCGCTTATGAGGTTTTACATATGCAGTTCACTCATTCTCTCACTTATATATATATATCTTTTTTGCCTTCTTAATTATAAATCTTTAATTTATATACCAAACACCCGCCCCACGTTTTTAGTCATGTTATATGAAAGTACTTAAACTTATTAGTTTTAAATTATTTTCTTCTTTTTAGTACACTAATAAAAAACGTGGTTTTTACAAATCTTTTTTTTTACCTCTATTTATTTTATTCTTTTTAGTCGACTTACAAAAACGTGGTTTTTAAAAATATTTTTACCTCTATTTTTTAAAAATACCAAACACCTCATAAGCGCCTGCCCAAAGATTTAAAAACACGGTGATGTGGTCACAGGGTGAACTCAAGGATGTTAACAAAAGCAGACGGTACAGATGCTTATATATAGATAAACTAAAAAGTTCAATAATTTAATAACGGTACATTCGATCGATCTGAAATTTTGATACAATGCATTGTCATCCAAGATCTATCTGTGGTAAAATTTTGAGATCTCTAGAACCATCAAAAGTTGTTTAATTTTACGTTGGCAGATTTGAAAAATTGTGGACAGACAAACAAATCCACAGGAACGAAAGCGAGTTAATAAAACGTGGTTAAAAAACGTGGTAATAACGCCGCAGATGCATACACTGAAAATGCTGTGGCTAGGAGCTTAATTTGCCCTTGTAATTAAAAAGATCATTTAAAGTATGATTACGCTTTCTTTCGATTTCGACAACTTCTAAGACAGTAAATAGATCTCTAGGATATGGTTTTCAAACATTTTAATCCACCACCATTTGGCACCGAAAACAACCCACCACTAGAGCACCCCCTGGGATTTTAACAATCCTTTATAAATTTTAATAATATTTTTCTTCTTAAGTTTTTTTTTATTTTAAAAATAGTCAACCACCTGTCCCTTAGTTAGTTCCAGCCCAGCCCACCCCACACCCTACCAAAAAGACATAACACATTACTGCTTTCTGAAAAATTACACCGCTTCATGACGCTGGGGCGGTAACGACCGCTTACAGAACCATTGTTCTAGATTAGGGACATCTATTGATATCAGACACACCCACCGACCCAAGAAAAGTCCTAGAGTCACCAAAAAAAAATACCATTGCAATAAAGGCTCTCACCAAATTGGCATTCAATATGTCAAAACTTGAATAGAAGAATTATCCGAGTAATAATAGTCGACCTATTTACTTCAAAGGTTGTTTTTTTAATATATACAAATTTCTTAGTCCTGCGAGTTCCAGGTAATAGGTTCGGGGAAGATATAAAAGAGAGAAACACGGAGGCCAAGGCAATGCATACATGAGGTAAGGTTTTATGTAAACATTGCACGAATGGATAAGAAAAGCTTAAATATTTGAACATCATGTTTCGATCATAGCGGTCCGGGAAAATGGATTTTTTTTTATAGGAGTGGTAAATGTATTTATATACATTTGATACAAATTAACATTGTAATTGTGATAAAACTACGGTCCCCAAACACTTTAAAAATAAAGATAGTTTTTTAAATTGCTTTTTATTAATAAACGAGCAACAAAGCCCGTCCAAGGACGTTCCGCCACCGTTTGGTGGCATGTTGTAACTCCCCTCCAACAGCCGTCTCGACCGGCATACATGTGCATCACGTCAAAAATACTATTCATTATAGTTAAAATAAATAACTCGTAAAAACAGAGCCTTTTGCTATAAATTCCAACGCGCATAACTCAAAATAAAGTCTTGGAAGAAATATTGCACCAAAAATAACTCGTTTTGAACGTCCGCGTAAATGGCGTAAACGTGTTCAATATGATTGGCTGTAGGAGTCACATGTGTTTGAGGGACCAATCGCTATAGATAACGGGACAGAAACTTGCCTTTTATTATATAAAAAGGAGGATATAACTTTTTTAAAAAAATATATCACTTTAGCTACTGGGTGTTATCAAAAACGAAAAAGAGTTCATGAAAAATATTAACACGAAATAAAAAGAATAACACATTTGTAATGGATGGATTCATATCCGTGAGAGTCAAGCATTCAACCTACAGACTAGGGCGCAAAGAAACCTCCTAAGTGGGGTGTGTGGGAGGGGGGGGCAGAGGCGTAAGGGGCCGTCCATAAATGACGTCACGCTATTTTGGCCAATTTTTCACCCCCCCTCGTCACGCATCATCACAAAAAGTTAGACCCCCCTCCAAAAATACGTCACAAAGCTTTGAAACCCCCCCCCTAAAAAAAAGACAAAAACAATAAAACAACAACAAAAACCCACCTTATTTTCTATCCACTAGATATATTAAAAATACGTCATGTGTACCGTAATTTGTACATGTACGCTTCGAACATATGCCCACTATTGAACCGGTTCCTTCCAGAAAATGCATCTTTTAAATTTGACTACTATGTAGATTTCTTACCTACGTACTATACGAAGACACCTAAATCCACTCTAATTTCATTTATATTGACACTAGTGACAATAATCTTAATCCACATGACTTGACTGTATCAAGTATCCTATCTGTGATATTTAAAATTAAGGCCTTCAAAACTGAGCTAAGAAGAAAAGTTGTTTTGTGTAAGGTGACCAGACGTCCCGATTTGGCGGGACAGTCCCGATTTGGCGGGACAGTCCCGATTTCAGACATCATGTCCCGCTGACCCTCGCTTGTCCCGGCGGGACGCCCGTTTGTCCCGTTTTTTTTCAATACTTTAAATACAATTAGTTTTATTTTGATTTCGGGTATGGATGACTTAATATTTTCTTAAATTTAATTAAATATTCAAAACGGTGATATTTTTAAATCCCTTATATTAACTTCACGACCGTCTCTGTCGTCATCTCTCTCGCTCTCTCTGTGTCGTTCTGTCGTGATCTCTGTCTTGGGCGGGCGGAAAAACAAAACGTAAAAAATGACCCACTTCCCGTGATCCGATCGAGCTGAAATTTGGCACACGGACCCGTCTCATCTAACAATGCATCGTATCAAAATGTCAGATCGATCGAACGTACCGTAATTAAATTAATGCATTTTAGCTTATCCTTATATAATGTATGTAATTCAAATTCACGGTTTGTTATTGTTTTTTTTTCCCACGTGAGAGTTTGAGTTGACGCTTTGACGTCGACCCATCGAAGTACCGGCGTGCTTTTGTTTACATTTTACGTGTCATGCTGAGCTCGGCCCCCCCCCCTAGGGTTATGAAGCAAAGTCGAGTTAAGACAGATTCAGTCTGTAAATGTGTGTAGCGTTTAAAATAATCAATACTGTTAGTTATGTCTCATATATAAGGGATTTATAGTCAAAAACATTGTTTTACGGGTTTGTTTTATTTTATAAATTTAAATTGCTTTATTATTAGCTAAGCCAGTTGGTGCCTCGATTTCTGTGGTTATTTACATTTTATTCCTTGATACGGCCTTCCCGTGACTTGTCGGTGATCCTGACGCGTAAGGTGACCAGACGTCCCGATTTCAGACTTCTTGTCCCGCTCAAGTGACCAGACGTCCCGATTTTTTGCTACAGAAACTTGGGGACCCCCCACCCCCGTCCGAGAGGCCCCGTCCCGCTTGCCCCCCCCCCGGAAAATCTGGTCACCTCGTTTTGTGCTACTCTCGAATTGCGATGTCAAGAATTTGATGCATTCAATAAAGTTAATGAATGCTATTATATCTAGAATGGCCAGGGGCGTTAGACTCAAAACCAATCGATCAATTATATCAAGCTTAAAACGTTTATGATTGTATCATATAGATCCCACAAAACAAAAAAAAACAAAAAAAATTGATATTCCGTGTCGTTTTGACTTAAAATATCTACACATAATCCTATTCATATCATTTTTAGACACTTATCATGCTTGTAAAACTCACCGGGGAGGGGGGGGGTAACGACGCTCCCCCAAATTCCCGCCCGAGTCATGTGGGCAGGACCTCAAGTCTGGGGGGGGGGACGCACACATAAACTTGTATTTTGGGGTAACGTGCAAAAAAGATCGGTGACTCCTACTGTAAGAAAACCAAACGGAGCTGCGGCTACATCACAAATGATTTGATGTCAACATCAAACGACGCTTTTATACGTTCTCTTATGAGTTCTCAAACGTACGGATTATAATTAGCTTTAATTTTCGTTTCTTGATAACTTACGCCAACCGGCGTTTGATGGCCTACAGATATTGCATTTCTTGGGCACTTTGAGAAGCACTGATGGTTTAAAATTATTTTTTTTTAAAGTCATTTAATAAATTGTAAGTGACCAAATATTACAGTGGAAGTTTGATTTCAAGTTACCCTTTTCATGTGACGTCACATTTCTTCAACCCCCTCCCTCCCCCTCGTCATGTATCGTCACAAAAGTGTGACCCCCCTCCTCCTCTGGGTGCGTTACGTCATTTATGGACGGCCCCTAACTGGGTTTTGACGCCCTTGGCTAATTCATTTTTGACGCCCTTTATTTAAATTAAAAATTAAAAATTAGAGATTTAGCGGCGCCTTTTTGAACTGGCGCAGGCTGGCGCCCTTGGCAACTGCCCCAATGCCAAGCCGTTGTTACGTCACTGTATTTGAATAACGTGGCTCATTAATATTTTAAGGACATTTTTTTTAAAAACAAAAGTTTTATCACCAGAAGAGAGCGGTAAAGATATTTCGGCGATATGTCACGTGATAATTTTGAACCTTTAGTTGAATGTTCTAAAAGGGCACAAAGTTTTCACCAGAAATGTATGAGATGTTGATATGTAACATCGAAGACGGACACGTTTTGCAGATGGGGACGCTTTAACGGTCAGCTGCCGTGTGGTGTTTGGAGTAGTGAATGTTTGAAATGTTGTGATGATATGATCCTACATGTCGAAGAAAATCAGAAGCCCCGAGCCTAGTGCTCTTCATGGGTCTTCCTGGAAGACCCTCCCAGCTATCTGGCCCCCTCCCCCAGAAAAGGACGTTGACAGCTGGGAACCCCCCCCCCGGAGTGGTCGCTTCTGAAGCGGCCACCTGGGCATCTAAGACAGATAAGTCGAGGATGCCTCCCACTAAGTTGGCCTCACAAGGAGGGGTTGGAATTGCCTTACTATGACCCGCTACCACTTTGGCGCCACCCCGGCAAAGCATACGAGTCTCAATGGTTTTGGACCGCCGCGATGCGGGGGATCATCAATGACCTACCTAGGGTGCAACCCCCACTGGAAGGTTTCCTCAGAGCTGGCGTCCGCTGCGTTCTTCGCGGTTCCTTTTGCTAATCCGTACTGGCGCTCCTGGCCCTAAACCGGCACCGCTCATTGGCGTTGCTAGTAAAATTGAGGGGGACGAAACGGTCGCTTCGGATTTACCCGACCCTCAACGGGTACTTTGGTTTTCATCATCGACATTGCATTTAAGATGCTTTGTCTAAGATCCGTACAGCGACTGTAATCATATATGACTAGCACCTAACATGTCGGACTTTGGCATTGCCTGCCGGGAGATGTTGTTTTCAGATCGCCGAGTCGCGGTCAGTTCCGTGCCCCGCGACCCTACTCATCTGCCGAGCCCCGTAGAGGCCTCCCCCTTTCGACGGTGTGATGATATAACTTTTGACCATTTGTTTAACCTTTGTTCTTAACATTGAGTTGGATGCGTTTGGCTCAGCCACTGGCGTCCATAGATACCCCGAAATAGGACTGATCACTAATGCATAAATTTTTTTTGAGTAAAACGTGGTTTCTTCACATTTAAATGAAATAATTATGTCCATATATTCCTGATAGTAATGGTTACTTGTAACTTGAAAAAAAAACCTGTTTACAAAAGAATTTTGTTAGGGACGCACAAAAAAGTAGGAAGTAAAGTCACATTTCTTAAAACACAAATTAGCTATTGTAAAATTTAAATTTTATGTGTGGGTGTGTCTCTCTTTCTCGGTGCGTGTGTGTGTCTGCAATGTGCCTGTGTGTGGCTACAGTGTGGATGCAGTTTTATTCCGTATATTCACGATCTTCGAGTTTAAATCTTAGGTGAGAAATGGTTGGCATCAGAGACGCACTTGCTCAGGTTAATTTCAAGTTGCAAGAATTCAAACATCTAAAATGTTGGTAAATGTAAACAAATTTGAGTAAATCATTGCATGTGTGTGTGTGTGTGCGCGCGTGTGCGTTTTTGTGTTTGTGTGATTGCGTGTTTGTTTATTTGTTTGTTTGTCAAGTGCATAGGCGTGCTGTGGGAGGAAAGTTTTACAGAGCTGTCGTAAAGAATACATTTGTTTTTAAAGTTGTGCAGTTAAAAATTAAATAAGATATCCAATTTTACTGATAATCTTATTCAACAAAACATTATTTTACTAGTGTGGAGTTAATTGGAGTCTAGCAATACTCTGATGGGTTAATTGGAGTCTAGCAATACTCTGATGGGTTAATTGGAGTCTAGCAATACTCTGATGGGTTAATTGGAGTCTAGCAATACTCTGATGGGTTAATTGGAGTCTAGCAATACTCTGATGGGTTAATTGGAGTCTAGCAATACTCTGATGGGTTAATTAGAGTCTAGCAATACTCTGATGGGTTAATTGGAGTCTAGCAATACTCTGATGGGTTAATTGGAGTCTAGCAATACTCTGATGGGTTAATTGGAGTCTAGCAATACTCTGATGGGTTAATTGGAGTCTAGCAATACTCTGATGGGTAATTGGAGTCTAGCAATACTCTGATGGGTTAATGACTTAAGCCTCTCAACTTTACTGAACCCAGAATTACTTATAGAAATTATAATAACCATGAACTTACAATTAATATGTTTAATTACTTGGTATCAACATATAGCTCTTTACCAATAATCACACTGCGTTGAATAAACATCCTATGTACAAATGTATATTTACTCCCACTCTATCCCTACTCTGAAAATATATGTGCGCCGAATTTATCATCATTCCAAAAATCTAGTTATACGATGTATATCTCCTTAATCTGTATTTATGATTTAGATTCAACATCTATTATTACTCTGTCTCTAGCATTACTATTTCTTTATACTTCAGATATATATATATATATATATTATTACTCTGATTATGTCAATCCTATGTGTCTAGTATTACTTTGTATCTACGTTTACAAGTATCATCAAACTTTCTCATATTTTTGACCTTCAATGACATTGGATCTATCTCCAGTCACCGGAGCACCTCAGACCTTTGATAAACATCTCCTGCTGAAGACACCTGTACTTTTCAACATCATGGGGCCCAAATTTTTCCTCCCATCCATACATTGTATTAAATCAATATTTGCCGTGGTTATTCAGTAACCAGAACCACCGCATTCCTTCACAAGTTTTGTGGCGCTGCAGCTTCGCCCGGGATCAGTCACTGGAACCAAGAAGAGAGGAGCATAACTCTAGTCTTATCCAGGTGAGTTACAACTATTTTATATATCTCTCTCTCTCTCTCTTTCCCTGTCTCTCTCTCTGTATGTCTCTCCTGTTTCTTTCTCTCTCTCTCTCTCTCTTCCTCTTTAGCTCTATCTCTCTTGTTATCCCTTGATGAGCAGTGCACAATCATATCCTCTTTAGTGTAACGTCGTTTACAATTTATGTTATTCTGATCGTATGTTTTTATTTCAAAATGACATTTTTTAAATAAAAAACAGAAAGACGTGATAACAAAATAAAATCGAAATAAGCCAAAACTGAACTTATATATCAAAAACTTTGCAGGAAAATTAAGAAATATATAATAAATATATGTTTGGACAGCACGTGTGTTTTTCTAAAGCGTTCAGTCAATAGACCAGATTCTGATTACATATTAGTAAAATGCAGTTCTGTTTGGAATATGATGTTAATAGAGCAGTATACGAGATTTGTCTGATCAGCCACCTGCACTCCCACAGAGTCAGTTCATACCTCCAGACAATATTTCAATGGACTAAATACACCTTGAGATTATGCTGAAGTAAGGGGTTAAATTAATGTAAAGAAATAAGACTCTGCAGACAAAAGTTTAAAACTGTTATAAAAACCGCAGTCAATATCGATAGGGCGACACCATGTGATTTGTAAAGTTGTGAAGTGAAGGTGGATTTAGTCTTCAAGAATTAAATGTACCGCCTTGTACCAAGTAAATAACTACACATTATTTTCTTTTCACGCAACTTCCAAAGCCAATGTCATCTAATAAAATTGTTAAACAATTAAAAATAATATAATAAAAATCATTTTCTAATCACCGCTATCAAAATGCAATTTCATCGCTAATGCATTGCATTGATGTCAAAATAAAAATTTAAAAAATTCATTTTAGATTTAGAAACATGAATAAAATTTCCTCGGATGTTAAATAGCCTTTTTCTTCTTCTTCTTGGGTCAACATAAAAAGGCCTTTCAATATCACGTTTCTTCCTTGTCACAACCAGCCCAGCCCAGTACAGAGCGTATCTGAAGGCAACTTCCATGATGGAGTGGGAAATGGGAGAACGCATCGCATACTTAAAGTGATCAGGGTAACTTTCCTTTTTTTCCTTCCTCTTTCAAAAAGTGGATCATTGTTTTCATGGTAGAGTTTTTAGTGCATTTAGGACTTTCCTAACTAGTTTATCCCGAAACCTACGTATAGTGCTAAAACGTGTTTAAGGGTCACTAGATGTTTTCTATCAGTTGATACGTAAATATCTGGTTGAAACAACTCTTTTGAATCTTTAAACCTCACTTTGAAAAATTAGTTAAATTTTCTATGAATACATTTAAAGGATTTATTTCCTCACGTTCCATAACATTTAAAATGTCAAAATGACATAAAACAGATCCAAAGACCATATTTCTTGGAATGCTTGAGTTCCAAGAACTAAAACATTGAAATGAGAAATGTTTTTTTTTAAAATGTAGGTATATATATACTTTCATAATTTAACGTCGTAAAAGCCCCCCCCCTCACCCCAATATTCATGTTTACCTTTACGTTGCCAATTTCTCATTCTTATATACAAATGTTGATACATTGATTTGAAAAGCTGCTCGAACTTTGATGATTTCATTTCAGCGTTCAGTTCGTAAATGAAAGATTGTTATCAGACCCAGACGTGGATAGGAAACTGGCCTGACTGACTTCGGGTGCATGTGTACGCCATGAAAAATCCTGCTGGTGGCACAGCACGCTGAACCAAAAGTGTGTGAGTTCGGAAGATCAAAAGAACTTCAATTCCAGTGATTTTTTGGTTTATTCCCCTCATATATGGATTCTATTACCGCATCTGTCCATCAATAAATAGTCAATACAAGAGTCGATACACGGGAGAGTTTGGAGATGAATGAAAATGACGTCATGTGTTCTCGCGGTATTTCATTAGGCATGTCTTACACGGGCAAAACCAAGCAATAAAATAGATTGTTAATTTATACCTCTTGTGTTAGTGGATCCTGGGGAAGTAATGGCTGAAAGTGGACGCATCCGGTGGATATATTATCTCGTCTGGATCGGGATACTCCAAAGTATGACATTTCTGGATAGCGATGTTTCTGCAGAGGTCAGTATCCATTACAAACAGTAAATCTTTAAAAATGAATATTGCACCCTTTATTTTTCTTTTATCTTCTTTACACGTGTGTAGATGGAAATGTATCGAGTTGCACTATTAGTTTATTTAATGAATATCGGCAATAATGGTAAGAGTATTATTCATTTTTGCCACACGTGGATTTTATCAAAGGAAAACTCTGCCTTAAAACACAGTGGAACTACCTGATTGGAACCTGTCATAGAGAAAAGAACACCAAAGGCCACATATACTAAAATTATGATAATTTACATTAAACAAAATGGAGCAATCTGTTCTTTTGAAACCAGTTCAAGTGCACTGTAGTGATGGCTGGGTGCACACCACTGTAGTGATTGCTGTGTGCACACCACTGTAGTGATTGCTGGGTGCACACCACTGCAGATTGCTGGGTGCACAGTGCACACCACTGTAGTGATTGTTGGTAGCACACCACTGTAGTGATTTTCTGCCTAACTCATTTAAAGGGGTACCTATACATCTAGATAGCCCATGTCTTACTATATACTGAACTTAATATAAAGATAAGTGATGCCATAACCTCATGCTATGTGTAACCAAGTCCCGCAAGCAGTCTCAGGGTAGATAAACCTGTACTCTCCCAACAATAATCTTAAGTGCAGCGGGCTAAGTTGAACACGTGTACCCTGTGGGGCCTGAATCAATATCTGCTACAATCACGTCACTATTCATCAATATTAGTTGGGGAAATAACTGGCACCTAATTGCTGGACTCTGGTTATTCTCAGTTCGGAATGGTTACACTATTTAAGGGCTGAGAATAGTTATTGACTGTCAGTGCATGGCATATCGTCGGGTTGGGACAGATTTTTTTCCACCCCCTTTTAGCTTCCAAAACAAACCCCCAAAAAAAACAACAACAACAAAAAAAAACAACCTTTAAGGCCTCTTCTTCAAACTGAACTTGAGTTGCGTCATGAAAATCAGTAGTGCCGTTCTGAGTGGGACTTTCTCAGACAACCAGTGAAGCGTGTGCAGGTTTGGGGGGGGGGTACAGATGACTGATAGGTGCAGAAAAGGAAAAAAAGGGTAGGGGGGTCTATGATATTCCCTGTTTTATAACTATAAGATACAGTACATATACCCTATGAACTCTAAATTATACATTTTTATTTATGCATCATTATACGTAGAAATAGTAATAATCTGTCATTAGCCCTATTTGTCCCATTAGTACTGTTAATCCTTAGCGAATGCCTTGACTTCGAGACGTGCCAATTGCCAGATAACGAATATCGCGGGACATTTTAAATAGATTCTTTTCGATTATTATTTTTTTTCTTACTCTATCCTACTAGCAGAGACGCGTTATTCTAGCTATATAAGAACCCATAAAAGCATTCTGAGAAAATTAATAGCCGTTTAAGTGCTGTTTAAGTGCTGTTCAGTAGCACCGTATTAAATAGGGGCCGTCCACAAATGACGTCACGCGATTTTGACCGATTTTAAACCCCACCCCCTCGTCACACTTCGTCACAAAAACTTAGCCGCCCCCTTCAATATGACGTCACAAAGCTTTGACACCCTCCCCCCCCCCTAAAAGCGGTATTTTCTAACTGAAAAGTTGCATGTTGCAAATTACTTTTTTTGTCATTTAAATATGTATTTAGTGTAAGTCTGCACTCCAATATCGTAAAACGCGTAAAGCCATTGAAAACTTCATTAAATAAATTGCAGGTAATCAAATGTTTAAGTGGAAATTTTATTTAAAGTTGCATGCTTTTTATGTGACGTCATATTTCTAAAACACCCCCCTCCCATCGTCACACAAGTGTGACCCCCTCCCCCCCTCTCCTGGCGCTTGACGTCATTTATGGACGGTCCCTTTAAAAAAAAATCATTATTATTGATGGCTCAGGTATAATGGGAATCGATTGTGAATTAAATCTAAGAGTAAGCTGTTAAAATCCAAACGAATTAATTTAATGATTTAAGAAAAATCATTTAACATCTATTACAATGAAACGTGATCAATGAAATATGGGAAGGGGGTGAACATTCAATAAAAAACTTCACCCCGAGCAGATAGAAGGGCAAAGTTGTCACGTTAAATAAAAATCGATTAATAATGTGAAAATAAATTTTTAGCCACAATTTAACATGGATTATTGGCATTGCGGGCGAAAGGGATACAATTTTACAATTTGTGTTATTGTTTACAACTTTTTTTCTTCTTTTTATCCGTCTCTAGTGCCAAATTTCGGTTGGTTGTCCAGGTAATAGGTTCAAGATCCGACCATGATAATTTTCTCTAGATTATTTTTCAATTGCAACCTTTTCTTTCCCAGCAGTTGGCAATGTGGCAATCACCCCCAGCCCGTTAAATAGCCACGCCACGCCACACCCGGTAAACGGACCGGTTTCAATGTTTAGCCTTTCTCGGCTTCTATTAATCACCTTGCAGTGCGCCATGTACTAACCGCGGGTGACCGTACTAACCCAAATTTCGCAATGTGACCCGCTGCACGCTTTACCACGCCATTGTCAATGAACATTTCTCTCCCAGTGAATAGTGGTTTTAAAAAATATTTGAATAGTCCTTACGGTTCCTGAGCCGTAGGTCAATGGAATATTATTTTTTTTTAAAAAGCATCGTGCCGCACGGAAATGCGAGTCGTGCTGACGACGCCCTTATATTGTTCCGGTGCCTAGTCTCGTTTTTTAAAAAACAATTTTTGTTCGCCCTTTATGTTAAAGCTTATGTGTCTACATTAGCCAATACATAGGGGTATTCATCATAAAATTATTTTATTTCAGTGGGGTCATTGCCATGAAATGATCGTGCGGCCTATTTTATGTGTTCTAGCGTAGCCCCCCCCCCTTTTTTTCCCGAAATTGACGACGGCAACAAATTAGCATATGGGATCGTTGACAGTGAAAGTAACAGACATGTTTTTGGAGGGGACTGTAACATAGCTGGACATAGCAGATCATTCCTCTGTGAATACATATGATCAGATAAATATAAGGGGTTGAATGACGTAGGTAAGATAAGGGTTGAGGGTCGAAACATAAAAAAAAATTGCGTTAATCGTTACAAACGTAAAAACACATGTCATTTATTGACATAGCACAATAGAAAAAAGCAATTTACAGTGTTATGGGTAGTTGATCCAAAGAGCAAGGCAAATAGAGCAATGTTAGAGCATAGGCAGCAGAGTCGACATGTCGTGTGTGAGTCGACATTAAAGGGAACTTTTTCAATTACCAAAACATTGGCTGTACTCCAGGGAAGGAGGGAAAACAGCAGACGTAAATACAAAAGTGTGGAGATGGTTGAAAGGGTAAGGGAAATTACCAACGTATGTGGAAATAACAGGATAATAATGAACAGACAAAATGTGAAAAGGGTATCAACTGTGGAAAAAAGGGTAAAAAATTTTAAGGTGGTAATGAGGTCATAGGATAGCAACAAAGAAGTAACCAATTTTATTATACGATAATTATAATTTTTTTTTAAAAAGGAAAACAAACTTAAATTGCACTAATAGGATAGCAGGCATCACTGGCAGTCAGTGGCGTAGCTATATGGGGGGGGACAAAATTCAAAAGTCCACCCGGGACCCCACTTGAGGGGGCCCCCAAATTAGTGTCAGAATTTTTTTACATTTAATATTACGCTACCGCCATGTATGTGGGGCCCCCAAAGAGGTTAACCCTCCCCCGGGCCCTCCAACCCCTACAAATTCCTAGCTACGCCACTGCTGGCAGTGGGGAAGTTAGAGTTTAGAGCCTACCGGGGAGCGGGGACAAATTTCTCCCGCAAAACTTCTTCGACATATTTCTACAGTTTTTTCCGAAAATGCCGACCCCTCATTAGAAAAAAAAGTGCCGCCCAAAGTGACCCCCCCCCCATCTGCACCCTACTTCCTACGACAATGATGACATGGACGAACGGATTTCAAGGGTTGTTCATAATATTGGAACTTCACTCAGAAGCACTGGGCCATTAGGTAGGGACCGAGGTATAGCACTGAAATTCATTACCCCGGCCCAATGATGTCTGTCTTTAACCGTTACACCAACTGGCTTAGTTACGCCATCAGTACATAGCCCCGCATTGAGCCTGAACAAAACTCGTGTCTCCTATATATTCAAATTGACAGTGCTATCAAGTCATATGTGGTAAGCAACCCACGAAAAGACCTGATTTGGACTCAGGTCTATAGAGGGCATTAGTTTCATTTTTACCACGTTTTTATTAACTCAGTTTCGTTCCTGTTTGTCTGTCCACAATTTTTCAAATCTGCCAACGTAAAATTAAAACCACTTCTGACTGTCCTAGAGATCTCACAATTTTACCACAGATAGATCTTGGATGACAATGCATTGTATCAAAATTTCAGATCGATCGAATGTACCGTTATAAAATTATTGAACTTTTTAGGTTATCAATATATAAGCATATGTATTATCCGTCTGCTCTTTTTACAGCGTTTCGTCGAGGTAAAACTATAGGCGAAACCGTACCGATCCCCGGGCTCGCAGGAGGAAAAATGTAGAGAAATAACCTAAAACCATTTCTGTACATGACATCTATGTAATGAACCCGATGTCTAGAAAATGTAACTGGCGCCTATGTCATTCGTCTATTTAAAGTATCTGACGTGAAGGTAATGTACTTAGCGTCTATGTAATGTTACTAATGTCTTTGTAATGTTCCTGGCGTGGAGTTAATGTACCTGACGTGGAGGTAATGTACCTGACGTGGAGGTAATTTACCTGACGTGGAGGTAATGTACCTGACGTGGAGGTAATGTACCTGACGTGGAGGTAATGTACCTGACGTGGAGGTACCTGACGTGGAGGTAATGTACCTGACGTGGAGGTAATGTACCTGGCGTGGAGGTACCTGACGTGGAGTTAATGTACCTGACGTGGAGGTAATGTACCTGACGTGGAGGTAATGTACCTGACGTGGAGGTAATTTACCTGACGTGGAGGTAATGTACCTGACGTGGAGGTAATGTACCTGACGTGGAGGTAATGTACCTGACGTGGAGGTACCTGACGTGGAGGTAATGTACCTGACGTGGAGGTAATGTACCTGGCGTGGAGGTACCTGACGTGGAGGTAATGTACCTAACGTTGAGGTAATGTACCTGACGTTGAGGTAATGTACCTGACGTGGGGTAATGTACCTGACGTTGATGTAATATACCTGACGTGGAGGTAATGTACCTGACGTGGAGGTAATGTACCTGACGTGAGGGTAATGTACCTGACGTGGCGGTAATGTACCTGACGTGGAGATACCTGACGTGGAGGTAATGTACCTGACGTGGAGGTAATGTACCTGACGTGGAGGTAATGTACCTGACGTGGAGGTACCTGACGTGGAGGTAATGTACCTGACGTGGAGGTACCTGACGTGGAGGTAATGTACCTGACGTGGAGGTAATGTACCTGACGTGGAGGTACCTGACGTGGAGGTAATGTACCTGACGTGGAGGTAATGTACCTGACGTGGAGGTACCTGACGTGGAGGTAATGTACCTGACGTGGAGGTAATGTACCTGACGTTGAGGTAATGTACCTGACGTGGAGGTACCTGACGTGGAGGTAATGTACCTGACGTGGAGGTAATGTACCTGACGTTGAGGTAATGTACCTGACCTGGAGGTAATGTACCTGACGTGGAGGGAATGTACCTGACGTGGAGGTAATGTATCTGACGTGGAGGTAATGTACCTGACGTGGAGGTAATGTACCTGACGTGGAGGTAATGTACCTGACGTGGAGGTAATGTACCTGACGTGGAGGTAATGTACCTGACGTGGAGGTAATGTACCTGACGTGAGGTACTGTAACTGACATTGAGGTAATGTACCTGAAGACTTAGCAATGCACCTTACTTGGGAGTAATATATACCTGACTTGGAGATAAGAGGTAATGTACCTGACGATTGGGTACCTGAAGTTAGGGCAATATACCTGACGTGTTGTTGAAGTACCTGACCTGACGTGTGGTTGATGTACCTGACATCTAGGTATGCAATGCTGCTGGTTATAGACATGTAATTTAAAACTTTTCATTCCCGCACACATAATGACAGAGCTTTTCAACCACGATTTCTGACCTCAAAAGCACTGGGCCATTAAAATAGAAAATCAGGGGAAAGTTTCAGTAAAGCAAAAAACTAAATGTTCTTGAAATGTAACGTTTTTGTCTTTTATTTTTTAGCCCCTTAATTTTTTTTAAAAAAAAGTTGGTTCCTGTCCATTAATACGCAAAGATACTTTTTTTGCACTTTTAAGATTATTTAAATAGTTCGTATTGACTTTGGCAAGGATGTCATATCATCGCTTCAATATCAATATAATGCCCCACCTCGTATGTTTTTGAGGAAAGTGCAGAGACGAATGTTGCTGTTGGTATTATCATGAAAATCTAGCGTACACCAGATTATACGGTTGAAAGTTGACCATGACGTAGCCTATCTCAAACATGATTTTATTTTTATCACCAAATAATATTTTTTTCAAATATTGGGAAGAAAACATTTTTTTAAAATAAATTTCAAACTCTCTTTTAAAATAAAATATAAGATTTTGAAAACCAACGCAAGTTCACCTTCCAAGTCCAAGTTCAAGCGGAAAGCTTGCTGCGTGACAGTTTTAAAAAATTATTTTTTTGGTTTTGCTTCACAAGTTGTGGCCCCTTCATATCTGAACTCCCTTCCTGCCTAAGGAGTTGCATTTGCTCGATGGACAAATGTAGTCTTAATTGTTACCCTTATTAGAGCAGTGGCGTAGCTAGAACTTTTGCCGCCCGGGGCGGTCTCCAATTAGCCGCCCTTATATGGGCCGTCCATAAATGACGTCACGCACATGGGTGGGGGGGGGGAGTGCAGTCACACATTTGACGTCATAAACAAAACGCCCAACTTTAAATAAAAGTTCCACTTAAATATATGATTACATACACTTTATTTAATGACGTTTTACATGACTTCAAGCGTGTTACGATATTAGAGTGCAGCTTTACACTAAAAGCATATTTAAATGACAAAGAATTGATTTGAAACATTGACATTTTCAAATAGAAAATACGGGTTTTAATGACGACGTGTGACGAGGGGGTATAAAATTAGCAAAAATCGCCTTTTTTTCAAAGGCCACAAGAAAGTTATTGATGTCGCAGGCCCCCTCCCCTCCAAATGAGACAAATCATATTACAAATTTACACCCTAAAAACATTACCAATTAATATGCTTTTATTTTTTATTTATAAATATATGATATTTTTTATAAACAAAGAAATTGAATACATTAGTATGTAAACATATTTTAAATTTACTTACATAACTTTCATGTGTAAATCGTGTATAATGCTATCAAAATTTAAATTATTTGTAATATCTTGTTCTATGGACAATATTGCAAGATTTTGTAGTCTTAAATCACTCATTGTGGAACGAAGATAATGTTTTATCAACTTCAGTTTGGAGAAGCTCCTTTCACAACTAGCGACAATGATAGCAATTGTTGAAAAAACTCTTTGCAAAATTATAATGTTGGGTACAGAATTTTCCAATCTATACTGTTAAATATATTTTAATAGATCAAAGGGGCCTTTTCCCCCATTTTTCTAAAATAATGCCTCTTCTTGTAGTGTAGGTACAGCCAGGGCTGGTCTTAGGCCACTGCAACCTATGCGGCCACAGTGAGTCCCGCTCTTTCATAGCCCCCATCTATCTTAATTTTCACGTATTATCCTTATTAATACCTTATCCCTCCCCAAACTGGGACCCGCGCAATCCTTTTCGCATACTAAGCCACATAAGGCCCCGCAATATAATCGCTAA
The DNA here is from genome assembly GCA_944989445.1 of Ampullaceana balthica. Taxonomy (NCBI): domain Eukaryota; kingdom Metazoa; phylum Mollusca; class Gastropoda; family Lymnaeidae; genus Ampullaceana; species Ampullaceana balthica. The sequence continues at coordinate 1,188,155 of CALYLW010000137.1, read as the reverse complement.
GACAGGCCCTGTGTACGGCCATAAAAACCTGGATCCTTTTTGTTTCAATATTGAACTGTTCTTTACCAATGTCAATAAAGAAATTTATTTGATGTTCAAATTCTTCATTTAGTAGGTTACATGGTATTATACACGAATATTTCCTTGCAAGTACATGGAACTCATCAACGCGTTCTTTTATTTTCTTTTATAATTTCATCCGTGGATAAAAACATTTCTCGTTGTACTTCTTGCTATAAAGATAAAACCACATCTTCTGAATTTATCCCACTCATATTTTGTTTCTCCTTATAACTCGGCGTTCAGTTGATATATCCAACTTTCTATAACAGCGTTCTGTATTAGCACATCTCTTTGTTCGATGAAATGGGTTTGCATAAATTTTTTTTTAATGCGTGTTCCCATAAATTCAGATTACATAGAAATGAAAAAGATTGCATTGAACTGAGGAAAATTCCAGCATCTGTTCTCGTTTTACTAGTTACTTCTTCAGATGTCAATTTTTTCCAAGACGCTTGAAATTTTAAAGGATGTCTTTTCGAAATTATTTATGCTATTGTGGTGTTTATTAACGGAGAAATTTGACTATTTTCATGTTCTTGCCATACATTTTAATAATTTTCCATAAAATAAACAAATTTAAATTATTTACACATTGCTTTAATTGGATAGGTGTAAAAAATATTAATTAATAACCGTATTTTAATGAAAAACACAAATTATGTTTGCTACTTCAATGCGATGAAAACAAAATAAATTTGATTTACATACCTGCTATGTAGGTACTTCTGAGCACATCACTCTGCGCATGTCGAAATTCCACGCAAAAACTGTCGTGGCGATATTAATAGCACATATTATTCGGCCCAGCGGTGATGTGTTGTTGTTTTGTTGTTGTTTTGTGTGTGAGCAGTTTCTTATAAAAGCGTCATCTGTGACTATTACCGCTTAATTTTCCAAAACAAATCGATACCTTTTTTTGAGCGATTTTAGATTTTTTATAATGGTTTTGCGTTAGTTATAACAACCACTATGTAATCAAACAAATGTTGCGTGAATCCGTTAATTAAGACTCGAAACTAAGAATATTTTTGTTTCACCTTAGTTTTCCCCTTCAAAAGAAAAAGGGCGGTTGTCGGAAACGGTTTTATTATTTCAAATGACCACAAATGCCGCCCCCAAAATGTGTGCCGCCCGGGGCGGACCGCCCCCACCGCCCCCTAGCTACGCCACTGTATTAGAGTTAGAGTGTAAAGAGAAAATTTAGTATCAACCCCTTTACCCTTATTTGAGTGTAAAAGACAAGTTTAGCTGCAGATACCGGGGTATTATTTGGAGTAAAACCTTTTCCAATAAAGCTTTAGCTTACTTTGTGAATTTTCATATCCATTCATTCATAAAGTCAATAAAGACTTAAGTCTCTCAACGTCGATGTGTTCTGTTGATCTTAGCCTTTTGAACTCACTCCCCCGTGACCTTTAATACACATCGGGTTCCTTTCAGTGATCTATATAGAGTTGATGAAAAAGAAAACAAAATCACATATAACAAACAAGTATGGCTATATTTTTGACGTGTTTATATATTTTACATAAATACAAACCAATTGCTCTAATTTATTGCATTTGTGGATTTTCGAGAAATTTCAATTTTGCGACGCAATTTCAACGAAACACCCCCCCACCCCCAAACTTCAGTCACCCTCCCCACTTTTCTTTCCTGCAGATGTAAGCGGAGATCAATACAAATATCAAGTTTTATGCCTTACTTAACTTCTAAAGCAGTCCGCACAAGAGATATAATGAACGGATGGATTGCCTGCGTGATTTACCCATATTGAATAAATATGCACAGACCATGATGTGGAGTTCATAAAATTCGTATTAAAAACCGGTTCTGCTAGATTCAGTGCTAAACGATGATTTGTTTCATTGCCACACACCGGGAAGCAGTCGCTGGTTAGGTATTTGACTAACGTGTGGTTTCCATCGCTCATGAGTGAAAGCCGCGGGGCCCAAGTCTTCAGGAGAGTTACTTTTTTTCCTCTCTCGGAGAGGTTATGAAAGGATTGTATGGGCAACTGAAAGATGAAGGATGTTTATTGAGATAGCCTAGACTTATAGCCAAGACTTTTCAAGTATGAGTTCATCAAATAAATCTGGGAAGCAGTTGCGGATTCAGCGCGACCGGGTTTGCGCAAGACCGATGAAAAACACATGTACCAGGTTGTCAGAAAACTTTTCTAAAAATAGCTAAAGTAAATTTATCATTCTTTCCAAGTACTCTGGCGGAAAAAGGGTCTGAGGTTAGATCATACACAAGCTATTTGCCACGTTCTTCCACGAAAAGTTTTTTCGTTGAAAATGTCGGCCAAAAACGCAATGAAAGTAGTGCCACCATGGATTGAGGTGGAGTTAAATAATGGCGGCCAGACATAACCCACCAAAATATGGTGGCGCCATTGTGGGAATTTGCCATCTACTAAAGTTACTTTTGCAAGATATGCTCTTAAGTAATTTTTAACCTCCCTCTCCGTATGCCCCGAACTTTTTTCTTTATCATGCCTATGAACTTTAATATATTGTAATATTAACCCCCCCCCCAACCCAACACTTACTTGTAACGTTGTAAACCTCATTTTGGCGCTCCTGTACCTTGGCGCCTGTAGACGTATGTACCCGCTCCCCCCCCATTTCTACGCCCCTGCTATCATTGGATCCTATTCCCCATCAAACACCACCTTTTACACAATGAATTTTGAACACTGGAATTATTGTCCATGCTGAAAAAATATAATCTTTAATGAATCTTGATGACTTAGTGTTTATTTCGTGTTCAATAATTTCAGAACCTGGCGCTGCTGTCGTGCCCAGCTGGTAAGCAACTTTTATTTACACTGAATAGTTTCACGGGCTGACCTTCATCTTTCTGTTGTCATGTATCCGAAATTATCGTGTTAACATAAGTGCGGCCTAAACATGAGGATTTGAAGACTAAATTTAGATTGTGTTCTGACCCAGTATAAACAACGCATTAACTTAAAAAAAACAACTGTTTGCTCAGTGTTTGATGATACATAATATGAAGTTAAATGAACGAACGCACAATAGGATCCCGCCCCCTCACTCCGTCTTTTAAGGGACGTGACAACGAATCATCAATTTTGAAATGCATGAATCCTTAAATAAGCCTTTAAAATTACATTGAAATATTCCAAAACTTAGGTTGGGCTCTCCGGGGAAGCAAATGTTACAAGATTTACAATACAAGATTGACATGGGAAAGCGCTGTGAAGGCGTGCAGTCTGTAAGTTGACCCATTATCCATTAGGCCAATAGTCCTTTGTAGCATGTCTTATAAATTATATTTATATAATTTATATATATCTTATATTTAATACAAGGCGCGCAAAAAGGTGTGCAAAATAATTATCAATTAAAGACGTGCTGTAAAAAAAATTTATATGACGTCATTGCTTTAGCTTATATCTTAATTTTGGTAAAGGGAACGATGTAAAAATAGGATTTGATGATTTATAATTATAAAATACTTTGTTTACATTTCAGGAAGTTTAATATTTCGTATTTATGAAACAAGAATAATTTACTTGGGGTTTTGAGAAAAAAAGTGGGCGCCGCAGCACAACCTATATTATATATTTGTGTACATTTCAGGAATATTTCGTATTTATCATACAAGGATAAGTTACTTGGGCTTTTGACATAAAAAAAATGTTTAATTAAAAACACATTTTTAAATAAAATACTTTGTGTACATTTAAGAAATTTTAATATTACGTATTTATCATACAAGGACAAGTTAGGGGGCTTTTGAAAAAGGTGGGCGCCGTAGGCGCCCTTAAAAAAAATTGGGCGCCGCAGGCGCCACGGCACCGCAGCATAAACTAGTTCATACATAACAGAGACGCTTGCAGTTAAGTTGCCAACTAGAAGAACATACTGGTGTGTGATCTTCTTTTAATATCACCTGGGTATTTTTGAATTTGATTCTTTAAATTTCATTTCTATTCTCTATGAAAACAGAAAAATTAAAAAAATTATTTTTTGTTATATTTTTACAGGCAGGGAGCAACCACTGTACAGGCTCGCGATCTCCCCACTAATAATTATATCGGTTCATTGGTCTCAAATGCATCTTTTACAGATTTTTGGATTGGTTTGTACAGTTATTATTTTTTAAATTTGAGACCTATAAAGTTCTCTTTTCATTTTTTAATTACGATTTTAAACCTAAAGCTTTTATAGAGGCTTCATAATAAAGAATTAATGAATTAAATATTTTAAAATAACTTCCAATTCTCTAAATCTAATTTTTGATTTATGTTTTAAAATTTAAATTTCAAAGTCAGGTAGCCTAGTTGATTGAAATTTACTAACCATTTAACATGTTTTTTTCCCTATTTATTTTATTAGGTTTAAAGAAAGCAGCTTTTAATTCTGGGCCATATGACAATGCAGAGTGGAGTGATGGCAGCCCATGGTCATTTTATTCAGGTTTCTGGTCAGACAATCAGCCAAATTTCTTGCTTGGGGACTGTGTGTACGCTGCTGGAGACAGTGGCCGATATCTGTGGTCTTTAGGGACATGTGAAGAAAAGAAACCAGCAATATGTGAATTTGAAGCCTGTGATAATGGTTAGAATAAGATTTATTTACTTCAATCTATTTCTTACTTCCTAACCTAAATTCTTTTAGCCTAACATTTTAAGTGCAAGTGCACTTGGCTGGCATATGGAGTGTTGCAGACTAGAGTCCCTGTGAAGACAGGGACATGCTAAGGGTGTCCCAGAGTCCACCCAGCTCCGATTGGTACCTGAAATTTGCTTGGGGCAAACAATTGCAAGTGGGCATTGGGCAACACAATCCACTAGTAGCCGTGGCTTGTGAATGCTGCTTCACTTGCCAAAAAAGGCTGGCATGGTCTGTGAATTCTAATTTTTTTTTAAAGGAACTGAAGGATGAGATAATCTTCTATATAGATTTTATAGAAGGAGTGTCTGTTTCGTATTCAAAAAAATAATGATTTATTTACCCCTAAAAATATATTTAAAATATTGTTTCAATTTAATTGAATATTTCATGGATAAATAATTATTTAAATAAATTAATTTACAAAGCTTTACTGTAAATTTTATTTTAAAACTATCAAATTAGTTTAATTATCAATTCAATGTCACACGATCCTACAGTGTTCTAAATTTGTTCATTTTTTCCCCAGCTAGTTTTAGGTGTATGAATAGTGCCTGCATATCAAATAGTCTTGTTTGTGATGGTCAAGAAGATTGTCCAGATGGATCTGATGAGATCAGCTGCTGTAAGTCATTTTCAAAAACTCATTTTTCCTTTAATTTGATCAATTCATTGTAGTGAATTTATATTAATTGTTAGCAAATTCTGATTGCACATTTAGCATTTCTTAATTGTTTGTTAATAACATATTTCTTAATTCTTTTTTAAAATTATATTAAATTTTCTTAAATGAATATAAATTGAAAAGTTACATATATATTATTAAAAAATGTTTTGAACTATTTATTTTATAATTTACTATTAAATTAAAGAAGTACTTATAGTTTTTTCTCCACTTTGAAATTGCACCTACAATAACATTTTTAAAAATTTTAATTCCAATTTGAACATAAATTAACTTTTATATTATTAACAACGAGCAACCAAGCCCGTCCAAGGACATTCTGCCACCGTTTGGTGGCATGTTGTAACTCCCCTTCAACAGCCGTCTCGACCGGTATACATGTGCATCACGTCAAAAATGCTATTCATTATAGTTAAAAAAAATAACTCGTAAAAACAGAGCTTTTGACTATAAATCCCAACGCGCATAACTCAAAATAAAGTCTTGGAAGAAATACTGCAACAAAAATAACTCGTTTTGAACGTCCGCGTAAACTTGATATGATTGGCTGTAGGAGTCATGTGTGTTTGAGAGACCAATCGCTATAGATGACGGGACAGAACTTAGCCTTTTATTATATAGGATAGAACTAGTAATTAATTAATATCTCAAGTTTTTCTGAAATACTATGATTTTTTTCTGCCACAATTAAATTCAGCTGGTGATAAAACTTAAAAGCTCATATTTAAAGATTATTAAGCATTTCTTTTGAGTGTACCATGGAATTATTGCTTATCAAACTTCATTAAAACATTAATTTGGATTTCAGCCAGCTTGTGCCATAGCTTCTACCAAAAAGAGTCAGGAAATATAATGTCTATAGGTTACCCTGACTTCTACAGTGCAAACACTAGCTGCAAATGGACTATAGAGGGACCAGTTGGCTCAGTAATTGAAATTTATGTAAGCAAGGGAAATAACTATTATTTTACCATATAATATTATTTCATCATTAGTCATTTAACATGATAGCATATTATACTTATAGTGTATATTACTAAATTGTTCGTTTTAATGTTTTAGGTTGGCATAGATCTTACATTGATTTTATAATTCTTCTTGTATCAGTTTACAAATGTCAGCACTGAGCCAGGGGTGGATGAAATTGTGATTTTAGGCAGCGGAAAAACAGAGAGTACCTCTGTAACACTAGGTCGTCTGTCTGGAACAGTCGGCAACTACACTTTTAGAAGTGGAAATAATTTTATGATTGTTAGATTTACTTCAGATGGATTTACACAGTTGAGAGGATTTTCAGCAAACTGGACTGCAGGTTTGTGTAAACACATTGTCACAAGCGTCCTTAGTCTATGTCTGGATCGCTTGCTCTAAGATTCATCAACACCAATTACACAAGAAATAGTCGAACACTGCTAACAGAAAACAAACTTTAATTCCAACTTCTTGATACAACACCCCCTCACTTCAACCGTCTCTCTGACCTCTACACACATTCCAAACACTTCAATCAAAAAAACTCTCCCTTTTCACGCTTTCGCTCCAACAAGCCAACAACACCACCGTGCGCAGCTCACAAGTTAAAGGGGGGAAATTGGTCATCCGTGACATATGCCCCCCTTTCCAGAAATTTTCCGAGAGCGGCAAATTTCCACTATCTCGAATGACCAAATTACACATTTAATTATACACGAGAATATCCTTTTACAACTTGAAATATACTACGGACATCTGCCCTCAAATAATCCTAACCAATGATAACATATTTTACTTAACAGTTTAACCATTACTATCCGATAACTTGGCATAGTGTTTATAAACATTCATTATATTAAATACACTAACTTATAACATTATATTTATTAAGTTAATATTAAAAAATGTCAATATTAAACATAATACTCCTTTGGGTTAATGTCACCACATCTTGAGCTTGATTTCACCGGTACTTCACTGCCCTGTAAAGCTGTAGTTCTGCAGAAACATGGCCCATCTCGTAATCCTGGCGCTTACGAATCGAACTGTAGTAAGATGCTTTAAAGGCTGTTGGTCAGTTTGTAAAACAAACAGTTTGCCGTAGAGGTAGTGTTTAAACCTCTTGACCGCCCACACAATCGCCAGGCACTGCTTCTCAATCGTAGAATAATTTATCTCTCTTTCAAAGAAATTCCTGCTGGCGAAGGGCAACAGGATGCAGTATTCCCCTGTTATCTTCCTGAAGTAACGTAACACCAAGTCCAACGTCCGATGCATGGGCCTTTAAAACGAAGGACTTTTGCATATTGGGTTTGTGTAGTATTGGCCGTGTTGTGATGGCTCTCTTCAAGGCGTCGTATGCTTCTTCCTGTTCTTTCCCCCATTTCACTCTGTCGGGCTGACCCCTTTTTGTCACGGAGGTCAGCGGGTATGCGAGGGTTGCGTAGTTTGGTACAACGTCTCTATGGTAGCCCGTGAGTCCAAGAAATCGCCTCACTTGACTCTTCGTGGTTGGTCGAGAATGGAATGCGGGAAACGACCGATGCTCACCGGAATTCACCTCTTCATTTGATTCCGTTTCTGCGCAGACTCCAACATCGACCATAGCACATTCCCGTGAATTTTTAGTTTCACGGCGATTCACATCCGGCTGTTTTCCCCTCGATGTGACCTCACATTGTGACCTCTCTACCATACCACACTCTGGCGTTGTCAACCTCGCCCCCTTGAACTCCATGTCTGGGTCGTCATAGCTCCTTACCCCATGCACATTTCCCACAATAAGGTCCACTATTGAGTTCTCCACACATACCGCCTTCACTCTGCCACTCAAGTATGGTGTTCTTATGTCTATTATCGCTTTTTCTCCTCTTATTATTCTGGTGTCCAACATTCTTATCAACCCGATTTCGCCCGTTAATTGGTCATCTCTGACGTAGTGTCTTTTCACTATCACTGCTTCACATCCTGTATCTCTTAATACCTCAACACTCTTTGATCCTATAAACCCTTCCACAACCTTTAACTTTCTTTCTCCGTCTTCCTTTTGGCTTTTATCACACATGTACGTGCTATCCGTCCATTTACGCACTGGAATAGCATGTGCCGCTGCTGCCCTCTTCACGCTCGTATTTTCGCCCTCCTTTGAACTGGGACAATAGCGGGCTATATGGCCAACCCTATGACACACAAAGCAGTGTATGTCTGACCTTGATCTTTTCTCGGCCCTACTTTGCCATTTTCTTTGACCCGATCTGGTCTGTTGCCCCTCAACTTTTCTCCCATACATGTCATCTCCAACACCATCGCCATTTTGTGTTGCACCATGGCTGTAATTAAAGCTTCTATTCCTGGCCTCCAGGAATAATTCAGCCACTCTGGCAACTTCCTCCAGGGTGTCATTATTTCGCTCCCTTAGATAAATCACCAGATCTTCGGGACACACAGCCATAAATTGCTCTTTCACTATGAGGTCTCTAAGACCGTCAAATGTTTTATCAATGTCCGACAAGATAATCCATTTCGACAAATAGCTCCGAATTCTTCCTATAAAAATGGATGGCGATTCATCTGCCTGGGGTTTGCTCTTTCTGAATAAGTTTCTGTAGCCCTCCTCGGTGAGATTGTAACGCTTTAAAAGCACTTCCTTCACCTTTTGGTATACCAACGCATCCTCGTAAGGCATTCTAGAGTATACCTCCAAGGCTCGACCAGACAGAAGCGCACTTAGTGACACCGCCCAATCACTTTCTGGCCATTTACTGATCCTAGCAAAAGTTTCAAACCTCGTCAAGTAGCCATCCAGCTGGTCAACCCCATCTATGAATGGTGGAAGCTTAGGCTGTCTTGGTCTGTTGTCAGTCCCATTTGCATTTCCTACATTAGCAGCTTCAATTCTCTTGGCTTCTAACCTTGCCTCTCTCTCAGCCGCCCTGTCCGCCATTTCTCTCTCGGCCGCCTCTCTCTCAGCATCTCTCACTCGTTGTACCTCTCTCTCTATGTAATCTCTTCTTTCCTCACCTCTGAGTTGCAGGGCATCCACCAGTGCTATGATCTCCTCCAGAGTCGTGACTGGCATTCTCGTTGCTTCCTCAGTGTCCGTGTTTCCTGTGTAAAATCCCGGACGGGCCCCCAGAAATGTCACAGGCGTCCTTAGTCTATGTCTGGATCGCTTGCTCTAAGATTCATCAACACCAATTACACAAGAAATAGTCGAACACTGCTAACAGAAAACAAACTTTAATTCCAACTTCTTGATACAACACCCCCTCACTTCAACCGTCTCTCTGACCTCTACACACATTCCAAACACGTCAACAAAAAAACTCTCGCTTTTCACGCTTTCGCTCCAACAAGCCAACAACACCACCGTGCGCGCAGCTCACAAGTTACATTGAACATTGGTCATCCGTGACACACATTAAATATATCAATTAAAAATCTAATTAATTGTAACACCTAAAAAATAACACAACTGAATAATATTCATAGAAAAACTCGTCACTTTATGATCAGCAGGGTGTGGGGGGTGGAGGTGTAGAAAGTCATAGGTTGAATATTTGGAGCTTTATTTATTATATAGAATGGGACTGCGATAAAGCTTTTTATACACAAACAAATTGTGCAATGAAAACAATAAATTTTAGCTTTATTTTTAAACTAACACAACAGTAGACGTTTTGGCTAAAGACTTCATCAGTACAATAACATAAAACTACATACTTACATAAGTAATATTTAAATTCTTAAAACATATTATATAATAAAATATGTATGTAAAATAAAAAGAAAGGAAAATTCAAAAAAGGACACAGGATATAGGAAAAAGGAGGAAGTTTATTTAACATTTTATAGGAATGTGTGTGTATGTTTTAAGGAGACACAGGATATACTAGTTTAAAGTGTCCCATTTACATGGATAAGACTGGAGGGGAGGGACTGAAATCAGGCTAGGTTGAAAGGAAGTTATTAAACAGGGATAGGTAAGCCTGAAATAGATACCAGAAAAAAAAGAAAGAAAGAATTAATGCATTTCCAAGAAGAGTTCCTTATCAAACAGCATAAACAACAAGAAGTAAATAAAAATGTAAATCTTAGCTGCCATGTGTAGTCTAAGTAGACATCAAAAAGAAAATAGGTTACGAGGAGCCTCTTGTTTATTATTATTAACATTTCTTTCTTTCAGTGCAATCTCAGTACTCTGATTATGGGGAAATGTTAAATTCTGACACATCTTTCAAGAATTTGAGTTCCTTTAGATACCCTAATCCTTACCTTCCAAATCAGGAAAGCATTTATATTATTTCTACACAGCAGAGTAGGCAGCTTATTGTTATTAAGGTGAGTAATATCTTAATACATATTGTATATTGATGTATTATCCAATTTTTTAAAAGTTACGATTTCAGACCTGGTAGGGTTTTATCTGTAATTTAAAACTATATTTGATGGTTATGGCAAGATATATTTGGAATGCAAAACATTATTTAAAAAAGTAAAATAAAAATGTGACCTCAAATTATTTTTCACACAAACTTACATTTTAAATAAATTCCACTATAACTGGACTGGATCAAATAAGAACTTTTCTTAACTTTAATATTTAATTTTTTACCATTTAATAAACATTTCTGAAAGGTCTTAAATTGATTTTTAAGCTCTAAAAAAATTTTTTCATGCATATCCCCATACATATTTTAAATTAAACTTGGAAAAAATAGAAATTAATTACATTTTAATACTTTTCTAACATTTCAATTAATTTTTATAATCTTTTAAAGATACTAGATCTAGATTTAGCTGAAGGAGATTACATAAATATTCGTAGTGGAGTAGATGCCAAAGGTTCTCTTGTTGCACAGCTGAATTCCACGACATCAACATTGAGACGACACATCTTTTCTACAACTCCAAACATGTATTTATTCTTCAAAACAACCCAGATGGTAAAGAAATCAAACAAAGGTTTTAGCCTTCAATACAAAACAGGTTTGTAAACATATAAATAATCTTTAACACATCGAGTGTGATCTCATTTTACCCTTATAATCAATTTATAAAACAGGCTTACTTAAATAATATACTACATGTAATACAATTTATTCTCATGTAAATTATGGTCCCTTACCCCAGAGGTAGGCAGCTCATGGCTCTAAAGCCGCATGTGGCCCCATTAAGGGTTGGGTGCAGATTTTTTCCAAGTAATCTGTAATGAATTGCAGCCCCAAAAAACCCTATGTGGATATACAAATCATTTAAGCTTAAAAGTAACTGGATATTGTGAAATAATTTTGTGTGAACTATATTCCCAGGGAGCAATTTGTCTAGTGCAGATAAGCAATAATTTTTTACCCTTAGTCTTAAATATCAATAAAAATCATTATAAGGTTGGTCAGATATAGCAATAATTAGGATCAGTGCTGGGGATACAATAATCCAAAAACGTATTGAAACTTCCCACCATTGGGCATTTATATCTATCATTTCCTTATTTTGTACAGGGTGCATCTTGCCCACATCTTGCCCTACCCCATAAATCCTGATGTTTAATTTTATTACTATTTTGCTATTGTAGGATGTTCTATTACGTTAGAAGAAGACAGTGGAGAAATTATGTCTCCTGGGTATCCTTACATAAATTACGCTGACTTCCAGAACTGCAGATGGCAAATCAAAACTGCATTACCAAAACCAATCACCTTGAAGTTTATTGACTTTAATATTCATCCTTCAGATTTTGTACAGGTAAGAAGTAAAAAAATAACTTGACAGTAAATTATTGATGCATGCTTTCTTTTGGGTAAAAAGTGAGCCAGCATTTTTAGCTCAATTTTTTTTTAAAGTTTCTTCCTGACATTGTTGTCATTGAAATTATAGTTATGTGAGAAAAGTATTGACTCCTAAGTGACCATTTTGAAATGGCAGCTCTACTTATGCATTATTTTTTTATTCAGAAACAGAATCATTGTTTTACAGTAGAAGTATATACTCAGAGATATATATTTTTAATATTAGCTTATTTGCTTTAAGAAAATAATTTTAAAATGTTCCAAAACTGATATGAACAATTGATAAAATTTATAAAATGCAGTAAAAATAAGGCTATTTGAAAATGTTTTGAGATGAAAAGTTGAGAGGAAATTATGAATTGTTATCAATGTGTAATATGTAGACCAATCTTTGAAAAGGTGAACTACTTACTGTAAATAAAAAATGTAATAATATTTTCAATTTAGATTTATGGTGGTTTAGATTCCCAGAGTCCAGCACTACTCCCTGACAAAGGTTTTTCATTAACAAAGCCATCAGATATAACTGTGCTTGATGGCCGATTATTACTGCAGTTCCAGACAAGTGCAATTTTAAATGCTAGAGGATTTTATGCTGTGTTTTCTATAAGTAAGAGCAATTTCTTTTTAAAAAATTCATTTAATATTACTAGTAAGTTTAGCATTTTAGTTTGATTTTTATTTTAAGAGTGTGATAGTAAATTTGAGACTAAATTTGAGACTAAATTTGAGAACATATCTGTCATTGCTTTTTGTCATTCATCTAGAATTTCATAATGCGGGAACCTAAGCATCTATCAAAATGTCTTGTCATTAACTTAACACATACTACAATGGTTTAATTGTTTGTGACATACAAATCATATTTTCTTATCTTTTACAACTTACCATAGATATATTTAATATTTTCAATGTTTAAAAAAGCTTGGGATGTTATAAGGTTATTAACAAAATTATGTTTTTAACAAATTTATAAAACAACAATTACCGGAATGTAACTTTAAAAGAAAAACCAATTCTTCAATGTGTTATTTCCCTGCAGACTGTCCAAAGCCAATGTTTAACTCCAACACAACTGTTGAGCCTTCAGCTAGCAATTTCACCCTGGGGACTGTACTGAATGTCACATGCAGCTCAGGTTTTGTGTTTGACAGTGAGGAATTCTATGAAAATGTTACATCAGGCTGGCAAAGTAAGACAAGGGTATCCATGGAGTGTCGACTGGGTGGGGTTTGGAATGTTCAGAGGACACCTAACTGCATACGTAAGTTTTGGGATTGGATTTTAAGATTGCATACAATTTTTTTTAAACATAGGAATGAATTTATTAAAATTGAACAAAAGTTTTTAGAAAAGACTTTGTGTTTTGCTAGAACATTTTATTTAAGCAAATATTTATACTCTACTTAAGAGTAACTTGTCCAAAGAAACATAAATACATGTATATTTGATTTTTTTTTCTATGTCAGCAAAGTTATGCGGTGCAGCTCCAGTTATAAACAACGGATTTGTGCAGACAAGCACAGGGATAAACTTTGGATCCCTGTTAACCTACACATGTTTCAATGGATACAAACTGTCAAGGGACAGTAATGTGAGTTGCCTATCTACTGGAAACTGGAGTACCCCGCCTTCATGTAATGGTATGTTAGACTTTTAAAAAAAAATTAATATTTTCTGATAAGTCAAAAATCAAATATTTTCAATACATTTTTGACTCACACACTTGAGATAATCTTATAATCTCGACTGTGATAACTTAAATAATCTCATATAAAAATTAATCCATTTTTTTTGCCGTGAGGCTTTCATAAGATTTTTTTTTACAAATAGTGATGCACATCTTAAAAAAATATTTGGGAGAAGGAACTAAGTTGTATTTTTTGAAGAAGATTCCTAACATGGAATAGACCTCCAAAAGCAAAAAAATGCCTGCTATTTAAATTAAACAAGAAATGTATATTCTCAGCACTTTCAAGTTGTCCACAAATCAACTTCCAGTCATCTAACATCACCTGGAGCCTGGTTTTAAATAATGGTACATCCGTAGGGAGCATCTACAATTTTACCTGTAAACAAGGCTACAAGTTGACGGGCTCTCCTACTTTGATTTGCCAGCAGAACGGCACATGGAGCGGCCAACTTCCAACCTGCCAAAGTAATTTTAAATATAATGGATGTCTGGAAAAATATCCACATGGAGTTTTGTTGTTATTTATTTATTATATTTTTTCTTTGTATAATGATTAGTCTTTAAAATCCAACCAGAGAAAGATCAAGATTACAGTTTTCATATTCCTATGAAATATGCTCATGTGGTATAATTTGTCAGCAGAGATCTTAATTTTATAGCTTCACATAATAATGCTGTCTATAAGAGAAGCCACAGATATTCCATGATGGAGCTACAAAATAATTTTTTTCCAGGGCGATTATGTCTTGTGCCAACCATCAGCGACGCCACTCTGAAAACCAATGCAACTACCGTGTACTTTGGAGAGATTGTTACTATACAATGTAACAGTGGCTACAGGATTAATGGATCTAATAGTTCCTCTATGATATTGACATGTCAGCATGACTTGTCATTTGGTACTTTGCCTACATGTCAAGGTAATGATGACTAATAATTTTTTTACTAGACTTTTCTTATTCAAATATCATCAAAAGTTCAGTTGTAAAATAAATATATTCAAAATCAAAAGACACATTAGCTTTCATTTCACATAAATGATCACTGACAAGAAATTATAGTTGCGTTTGTAGTATTCATTTATTTTTGTTTCATAAAATTAGATTACATTGTACAAATGTTTGCATGAATTCCTGAAAATATCATAAATTAAATAAATTATAAAATCTTATCTATTAATCTGATCGCTATTTGGACCCGATTTGATAAAAACCTGATTTTATAGGCTCAATTAGAGAAAATATTAAAGAATGATGTTTATATTTTTTTAATTTACATTTTTCGTCAAGCTTGTGTGGTCTAGTGGAAGAAAGTTGGCTTGCGGTGCAAGCGGTCACGGATCGATTCCCGCGTGGGAATAATTTTTTTTTCATTTTTTTTTAAATAAAATTGTCTTTTTACACTCAATTTTAGTATACCGGCAAACAGTTATTTCTTCGTATTCGGTTTTTTCATGAATAATCTTTTTGGCTGGGAAGGCCAATCCCATAGTACAGACAAAGAATGAGCAAGGAACCAATGCACTATTTATTTACAAGTTACAGTCTTATATTAGCTGCTGGCAATCATTTTATTTAAAGGGAACGCTGGCTGGATAGGGCCCCAGTTTGAATTGCAGCCAGGGGCCTCATGCGGTCTTAATCCACCCCTGAGCCTAACCCAATGAATGACTTTTTAATTTGCACAGTTCCAAGCAGGGCTGTGATGGATGTGATCACAATAAAGTCACTTATTTTTTGTGGTTGGTTTATTTCAGCATACAACTTTTGTCTTGATACAGCATGCAGTGTTGACCAGATTTGTGGTTGATTTATTTCAGCATACAACTTTTGTCTTGATACACCATGCAGTGTTGACCAGATTTGTGGTTGGTTTATTTCAGCATACAACTTTTGTCTTGATAGACCATGCAGTGTTGACCAGATTTGCTCCCCTACTATTGGTGGTTATGAATGTCAGTGTAAAAGTGGTTACAGAACGCAAGGAAACTTATGCCAAGGTAAGACTTAAAGTATTTTCTTGAACCCATGTCACTCTTAGTTCTTAGTAAGTTGTAAGCACTTTTGTATCTCCTACCTCTGAACTCAGAGCTAAAACATTTCTGCATAAATTCTTGATCACTTTGAAGGGCATTGTATCAGAATCATGAATAATGATGTCCTATCTCTACACTGATTACCTCATAAATCTCTCCATACTCAGACTCTCATATCTACTCGTTTTTTTCTGTGGTCGAGTGGCAGCGCGCTCGACTGGCATAACCGATGGTCACACGTTCGAAATCCATGTGAAGGCAAGGATTTGTTCAGGCTCAGGGCGTCCCTCAGTCACCGAGCTCCAAATGGGTACCTAAAACTAGTTAGGGAAATAAAGGCGGCTGGGTAATGCATGGAACCCTCATAGTCATGACCTGTGAATGCTGCATCACTTGCCAACAGATCATCCGCCATGGTCTGTGGACGCAAATATCTTCTGCATAGAAGAAGCGTTTGTAGAGATAATAAGATAAGAGAACTACAGCTTGATGGGGATAAAGATATCATTTCTTATATTTTAACCATAAATAAGCAGTTTTTCATACTGGATATTTTAAGGTGATCATGTCTTCAGGAAAAAATGTAAAAGTACTTACAGGAGACATGGAATGTAATAAAACATCTCATTGATAATCAAAGTTTTAAAAAAGAAAACGGAATGAAGTTGCATGTCTTGGATATTTTCAATTCCTCAGATATTGATGAATGCCAGGAAGACACAGACCATTGCAGCCAAATCTGTAACAACTTACCAGGAAGTTACAGTTGTTCCTGTCAGTCAGGATTTTCACTTTACACTTATAACGGTTTGAATAACTACACTATCCCTGATGGAGAGACTGGACTTAGGGTGGGTGATATCTACTATATCAACCACACATGTGTTTGTAAGTCAATACTTAAAAAAAAACTTTACCTTACCATAAGTTAAAAGTGAATGATAGACTTGCTTGGTGTAATGGAACAAAGTTCAGTATAGTTAACTGTGTTTGTCCCAAATCAAGCAAAAGTTTCCCTTATATAGGTAACCTATCCAAAAAAATTGAATGATGATAATTGAAATGAGATATATTTTAAGTTTAACTTTATTTAATCGTTGCAACGATCTCAGTAAAAATGAATAAATTTAAAGAAACCAATGAGTGTTATGTTTAAAAACAATTATGCAGAAACCTCAGCGGAAGAGTTGGAAAAAATTCCAAGTTTCCTAGCAAACGGATAAATAAATTAATAATTAAATAGCGTACAAAAGAAGGAACGATATCAAGGGCCCCTGCCCCAAAATGAGTGATAATATAGTTTTTTTATTGCCATTGTACTCAAGCTATATTCCTTAATATCGTGTAAAATTGAATAGGGAATACAATTATTAAAGGTCAGTAAAAAGACATTTGGGGCCCCCAGCTCCGAGGGAATGGACATTAGGAGTTCAGTGCACTATAGTAATATAGGCTCTTAAGTTTTTATATACTAAGTTTGGTCAAAATCCAGTTATTTTCATATTATCTAACACTTAAACTACTTTTTATATAGCGAATATAGGGGGAAAATGACATTAAGGGGCCCCCGGCCCATGCAAGAGGTCAACTTCAAAATCCTGTTCATTTTAATTCAGATTTTATTGTGGATATATTTCTCAAGATCTTTAAAAATTGAATAGGAAAAATATCTTAAACATATACGAAAAAAAGACATTTGGGGCCCCCGGCCCCGAAGATATCGACATTAGAAGTTCAGTGCCCTATAGTATTTTAATATGGGCTACCAAGTTTTTGTATACAAAGTTTGGTGAAGATCTATTCATTTACTAAGTAGCTAACGCATAAACTAATATTTATAAAGCTCATATAAACAAAAAACGAAATTAAGGGCCCCGGGGGCCCATTCAGGGCAAGATATGAAGTTCAGAAACCTGTTCATTTCAATGTGGATAATAGTGGATACATTTACCATTATTTGTCAAGTTTTTTAAATAATTGAATTGAGGAATAAAATCTTAAAAGTTTAAGTAAAAAGGTATTTTGGGCCCCCAGCCCCGAAGGAGTAGCCATTAGGAGTCAATTGCCCATATAGTATTATAATATGGGCTACCAAGTTTTTGTATACAAAGTTTGGTTAAGATCTATTCATTTACTCAGTAGACAACGCTTAAACTAATTTTTATATAGCTCGTATAAGCAAAATATGACATTATGGCCCCCCGGTGCCCCATGAGTGTTAAATTTTGAAGAAAAAAAAGTAGCCAGTTACCATCCCGGGAGCATACTCAACAGTCTCGAAAAGTTTCATGACGATCGGGTGAATGGTTTAGTCAGCTATAAAGGACATGCACACACACACACACACAGACATACGTTGATTTTTATATATATAGATAGATATAAGAAAAAAAAAGACATTTAGGGCCCCTGGGTCCATTTGGTGATCGATGTAAATTTCAAAAACCTTTTCATTTAATTAAGTTTCCTCATAGATATATTCCTCAAGATCGTGAAAAATTGAATGGGGGAAAATACATTAAACATATACGAAGAAAAGACATTGGGGGCCCCCGGCCCCGAAGGAATGGACATTTGAAGTTATGTGCCCTATAGTATTTTAATATGGGCTACCAAGTTTTTGTATTTAAATTTTGGTTTAGATCCATTCATTTACTCAGTAACTAACGCATAAACTAATTTTTATAAATCTTATATAAGCAAAAAAAGACATTAAGGGCCCCAGGGGCCCATTCAGTGCAAGATATAAAGTTAAAAACCCCTGTTCATTTCAATTTGTATAATAATGGATACATGTGTCATTATTTGTCAAGATTGTTAATGACTGAATGGTGAATAAAATCTTAAACGTTTAAGAAATGTGAATTTTTGGGCCCCCAGCCCCAAAGGAAAGACTATTTGCAGTTCAGTGCCCTATAGTATTTTAATATTGGCTATCAAGTTTTCATATACAAAGTTTGGTTAAGATCCAACAATTTACACAGTAGCTAGCGCTTAAACTAATTTTTATATAGCTCATATAAGCAAAAAATTACATTATGGGCCCCCGGTGCCCCATGAGTGTCAAATTTAGAAAACAAAGTTGCCAGTTACCATCCCAGGTAGGTACTCAACAGTCTCCAAAAATTTCATGACGATCGGATGAATGGTTTAGTCAGCTATAAAGGACATGCACACACACACACAGATATACTTTGATTTTTATATATATAGATTAAATTGGTCTAGGTAAAGCACATTTTCTGGTGTTTTAACATTAGATTTTTAAAAAAGAATCGTATAAATCAAATTATTTCCAACATATATGATTTTGTCACTGAGAGAATATCACGAATTGTGATAACTGTGAACAACTTGTGACTTTACCTACCTCGCTGTAAACTGGAGTTGTGAAAGGCCATTGATGGTTTATTTAATTTTTTTTGTTCCAGTAAATGTCTGCCCTCAAGTAAATTTTATAGCCAATGGCTATATAAACAATCCACGATCAACCTATCATGTGAACGATACCATATCTATTGGCTGTCATCTTGGTTTTATATCAAATGTCAGCACGGCAACATGTTCTGTGTCTGGGACATGGGAGCCAAGAGTTCCTACATGCACAGGTGATTCACACACACAAGCATTTATATACTCATGTATTTGACATTATTCAGAAGAAGATGTACACCTGTAATTAAATACTAAAATTGACAACGTCTAGCTAATACTTTTAGGGCAACTTTTGTTTGCAAATTTGTTTTAAACATTTTAAGGTTAACATTAAATTGTGTTTAACATAACCGGATACTAGCCATGCTATATAGCTTTCAAAACAAAAAAATTATTAAAGTTAGTGTAAAAAGGAAGAGATGATGTCATAAGGTTCATATATCGTTAACTATTTCATGGATTAAAGTAGGAAAAAAGAATTTCATGCTTATCAAACCCATTAATTTTTTCAGTTGCTCGATGTCCACCTGATAGGCCTTCAAATCTGTCCAATCCCCCTGACCAGGTGACACCAAGCTCTGATGTGGACTATGGGGACCAATGTGACCATTATCTGCAGATACCAGGGACTCATCACTGGAATCAGAACAAGAACTTGTGTCTATGACCCCAGTGTCCTCAGCTACCACCTGCAAGGAGAGGGATACGAGTGTGGAGGTTGGAAAAACTTCAGTATTCATAAAACCTGAAAATGTGTTTTTCCAATGTGCCATGTCCTGCATTTAACTTTTCAAACTAATCAAATATTTTTTGATACATATATGGATTAAGGTGTTGTTTATATTGCACTACTGTGCCCCGAGACAATGATTACTTAGGATATTTTAAAATATTTTGCTGCATAAGATGAAAATATATAACCGCAAAAAAAACATTGCTAAATAAAATTTTAATTTAAAAAAAAATAGATATACTGGTACTTTGTGTTAAGGTTAAAGCTAGAAAAGCACGTTATGTTTATTCCTAAAAGATGTTTTTTTTTAAATTTTATTTTTTACAGAAAACAATATTTTATTTTAAAAAGTCATTTTAATTCACATCTGTATTGCAAATGAATGAATCCATTACTTCTAAATAGCTTAAATCCCATTTTACATGTCTAGCACTGGGTTTTTGTTTACATTAAAATTGTGTAAATTGTTATGTTTCAGACCCACCTGTTGACTGTGGACCTCCAGAAGAATACCTGCCCTTAGGGGGCGTGGCGCTCTTCTTGTATGGGGACTCCACTCTGGTGGGAAGTTATTTTAGGTTTGAGTGCACCTTCCCTTACTTTATCAAAGGGGAACCACTGGGCACCAATGTAACATGTCAGCATACTGGATTCTGGGACTTTGGCAAACTGGATTGCATATGTGAGTAAAATACCAGACTTACCTAATGTGTCCAACTCTGCAGCACATCCTTATTTAATTCTCAACTACTTTTGCCAATGTAAAATAAATATTATTTTTTAAATTTAATTTTTTAAATTTAATTTTTAAAAATCTTCTTTAATCTGACATTTTTTTGAGAGATGTGTAAATTACTTATAAATACAGAATATTTATAATTTTTTCTCTCAGTTTTATTCAAGTCAAATGCAATATCTAGCGTTAGTGGTAAAAAACAGTAATCAGTGAGAGCGAGGCTATGTCTAGCATGCACATATATGTCATATGAGGCTATGTCTAGCAGGCACATATACTTCATACGAGGCTATGTCTAGCATGCACATATACTTCATATGAGGCTATGTCTAGCAGGCACATATACTTCATATGAGGCTATGTCTAGCAGGCACATATACTTCATACGAGGCTATGTCTAGCAGGCACATATACTTCATACGAGGCTATGTCTAGCAGGGACATATACTTCATAAAACCTCCAGCTCCTGTTTGAAAGATGTTCTGAATGTGTTTGGCTGGTTGTCTTATTGTTGTTTTCGAGCCAGGATGTCCGGAATCAACCGTGCTTCAGTTGAGCTAAGCTTTATGTTACTCAAGACTTAAAACTTGCTGTTTTTGGAGGTTTTTGTGCCATTTTTGCACCTGCAGTGCCAACCATCTTTGTTGCTGTTACGATCAAGGCTAGAGCAGGTTGAAGTTGAATAGACTTTCTGTAGCAAGTCTTGTTCTTCGTGGTTTGTGAGGTGATCTCCCTTTAACTAATTTCTATGGCACTCTCACTCATGTTCCTTGTTACAAATGTTTTTAAGTCACAGCTGTAATGTCCAACTCTCCGTACAGCAGATGCTTTGGAATACAGCTTTTAATTGTCCACAAATGTTCCTCAAATGTGTGAAGAACATACAGCAAATTTTTGAACATACGAAAACCTGGATCAATTAAATGTATCACTATTGGTAAATGTACCTCTGCTAGAGAACAACTGGTCTGGACTTTAAAAATGGAAAGTAGATTACAAAAAGTAACATGTCTGGAAATATTTAAAGAAAATGATTTTATATTTTCACTACTTTCCTTAGATGGAGTCTGTCCTCACCCAGGAAGCCCACCGGATGGAACTGCTTTAGCCACTGGGTACCAGTACAAGAATGAGACAACTTACACCTGCTCAAGGCCAGGTTTTGAACCCATGCCAACTACAAACTTGTTGTGTGAGCAGACGGAGGATGGGTTATCTTTGGAATGGAGCAGTGCTCCCCCAGTATGTCGGGGTGAGTGTGTCACATTTCAAATCTCCAATCTTCCTGTATCATAAAATTACTTGGTATTTGATCTATGCTTTTCCTATCAAATAATCTTAACAGATTTAATTATGCACTTTAACATTTCAGTCCATTCCAATCATGATAAATGAAGCGAAAATGGAAAAAAAATTTATCTACTTAAAAAAAATATTAAAAACTTTTAAATGGGTATTATTTTTATCTAATTTTTTAAAGATAAAATTATAATTTTGTTTATTCTACCTAAACAGTGCATTTTGAAAATAACAAATATATAACAGTTAGATAAACAATGTTTTCATATTTTTCTGATGTGCAGACACAACAAGGCCAACTTTCAAAAACTGTATGACCTCAGAGATTTTGGTCAAACGTTATGCAGCTGTTAACTTTGAGATACCCACAGCCGAGGATAATTCGGGCATGTTGTCAGAGTTCATCACTGACCCCCTATACTTCCTGCCTGGTCAGTTCATTTCTGAAGATCTTAATGTGACATACACTGCTAAAGATCATGCTGGCCTCAATTCAAATTGTACAGTTGTTATACAGATTCAAGGTAAGTTACTTTTCAGTAAGGTTTCAAAGAAGCTTCTTAATTTCAGATGTTTAGTGAAAACTAATACAGTGGAACTTTTCATAACAAGTTTTTCGCATAACAAGCACCATGTTTTTTTTAAAAAGTTGCTCCCTTAACGAGCGAAAAATTCTCATAACGAGTGACGCAGAAAGGGAAAGTCCCTTTTTACTAGAAATTCATTTGTAAGCCGACACTTCCGCCCTGATGCATTAGTAAGTATATGTTAAGCACTCAGTATGTTAGCGTATTGTTTTCGTGTGTGATCATTCGTTGTACAAATTTTGAATTCAGACAGTATTCGTAATTTGTCTATGTGTAATAACCTGTGCTAAAATGTCTTTTAAAAAAAACCTAAAAAAACCTCAAGAAGACAATCATAAGAGAGAAAAAAAATATCTTTTGAAATTAAAGGTAAAATCATTGAATTTCGAAAACAAGGAGTGAGCGTAGCTTATCAAGCGCATACAATCGGTCAACATCAACTATCTGCACTATTCTCAAGACCAAAATTAAAATTAAGGAGATGGATGCTTCATAGGGAGTGTCAATAATGTCTACGAAATGGTTACGACACATTTTCATCAAATTTTAAAGCATCAGCAAACAAATGTCTTTAGACAGTTTTCTAGTTAAAAAGAATTAATTATTTGTCATAAATTCATATTTTTATTTACGTTTTTTGTTTCAAATCTAAATTGCATTCCAGGTTGTTACACTCTTTAAAAATTCATAAGTAATTTTATTTAATTAAATTTTTTAAAAAGTTTTAAATAATGAGTATTTTTTCAGCATGGAACGCATTATCACATTTTACATTGATTTGTATGGGAAAAATTGTTTTGTTTAACGAGTGTTTCGCTTAACGAGTAAGACTCTGGAACGAATTAAACTCGTTATAAGAAGTTCCACTGTAATTGATGAAATAAACTGATTACCATACATGGTACTGGCCCATTCAAACCAACATTGAATGAGATAAAAGTTTAAATTTATAAAAAATTATATAAACATTAATACTCAATGCAAAGGTGGAAAAATACATGATGACTGTTAAGTCATTGTGGCAGAATATTTGTTATCCTTGCATATGATGAAATTTTATGTATTTAGTTCCTTATTAACTTTGTATGCATTAGTCTAAATAGCTTCCTCTCTCATAACCAGAAAGTACAATTTTATTGAATATTTTATTCCAGGTGTTATTCATATTTAGTTGGTCTAGGCCAGGGGTCATCCAACTTTTTTGCCCATTACCCCGAAATAGAAAAGTTTATGTTGACGTTACCCCTGAAGGCGCAAGTCCTGCCCACACGACTCAGGGTTTAAAGGAGCGTTGTAACCCCACAAGGACCTGGGGAAAAGCCCCAGCCGAAAATGAATCTAGTGAGTTTTAGAAGCCTGACAAGTGTCCAAAAAGTAAATTGAAAAGGATAATGCGAAGATATTTTAACCCAAAACAACACGGAGGAATCATATTTGAGGGCGAATTTATTTGATACTATTATAAAAGTTTGCAGTCAAATTTAATGGTTATAACTTACACTGTTATAGGCTTAACGGCACTGGCCATTCTATTATGGTAAATCTGACATAATGTGATAAAGTCGGATAAATACAAAGTTACTTGAATAATTACACCGACATTGGTGCCTTGGATTCCAGGGCAAGTTGGAAACTATCTTCATGGTCCAATCGATTTTGCAGCTTTGTTTTTATGTTCACAAGAGTAGAAAGCCCTTGCTGACAAGGTACGTTGTTGCAAAAGGAAACAGCGTTTTGATGGCCTACTCAAGTTCAATGATGAAAGACTATGGAGCATTTATCCTCCAAAATGTGTCAGATCTGCTTTCTTTGCAAATTCAATACGTGCCTCGTTATTGTCTTAAAGTTCAAGGAGTGCCTCATTATTGTCTTAAAGTTCAAGGAGTGCCTCATTATTGTCTTAAAGTTCAAGGAGTGCCTCATTATTGTCTTAAAGTTCAAGAAGTGCATCTGCCAACCCCTGAGGCTCATTTGGTACAACCGCAATGACACACATGTCGCATCGAAAGGGATCTACAATCCAACTGACATAATGCGAATCAATAACTGGAAAGTAAACATTGAACTGCTCTTTGAGCTTGGTAAGATGTCTTATAACTATATCTTTGATGTTGTCAAGTTAAATTTCCACAATCTGCAACGTACAAGGGCAACTTTGAAAAGGCCCGCTAATTTGTTGCCTTCTGCTTTTTGTTTCAAATATGAAAGCTTTAATCCAAATACTGTTATCTTTTCTTTGGCTGAGATTATAACCCTCAAATTTCTGATATACTGATATTTTTTCCCTGCTATTCTTTGTTCAACACATTCAAATGCCCAAAAATATCAACTAAGCATGCGAGATGTGCACCCCAATAACAGCGAACATACACCATAAGCTGCGCAAAGAATTTATTAGCATTTATTGAATGCGTTTTCTAGAAGGAACCATTTCAAAAGTGGAATTATCTTTCAAGCATACATGTACACATGACGGATTTTAAATATATATAGCTGATTTATATATCCCCAATTAGTCTCCGTTACTCCCAAGAACTCTCTTTTTACCCCAAATGGGGTAATTTACCCCTGTTCGCCAACCCCTGGTCTAGGCTCATGAGCTGTATCTTCTTTGTAATTTAACAACATGCTTTCAAAAACTTAACACGGGTTATTTTTGCCATATATCTGACTGAAAAATTTATTCAAGGATTTACAAAAAAAATTTTTTTTAGTCGCATAACCTTGTGGTCGTTATAACCTCGTAGTCGTAGGGGGTTCTAATGTTTCCATTAGAAAATTCTCGGGGCTTGGTAGATCTGGTGGCGCCCATCCCTCTCAAGGTCAGTGGAGGACTTTCTTAGCGTTAGTCAATTATCAATATTTTTATAGTGGCTTTAATGGGGGATTGATCCCATGCCCCTCAGCTTGTGAAGCAAGAGCACTATTGACTTCGCTATCCTGCCGCCATTCAAGGATTAAAAGGTTACTAAAACCTGTTTCAAACAGAGTATAGATTTTTTTTGACTGAAAAATCTTGCTTTACAAATTTAGTGTAAATATGAATCTACCTAGCAGGTAAGGAGAACCCGTGTTTATATTGTAAGTAAAAGGTTGTAATGTTTCGTTTTTCCAGATGACACACCCCCAGTTGTCCAATGTCCTGGTCCGTTGATCTTCAATTCCAACACCACTTTAACATTCACAAATGACTTGGTCAATGCCACAGATGATGTTGGTGTGGTGGACACAAAATTTTCACCTCTCAACATCACCGTGACCTCATCCGACAAGGGCCAGGCTTTCAATGTCACAGTTTTTGTTTTTGATGCTGCAGGCAATAATGCCAGCTGCCTATTTCATGTTTACGTAACAGGTGAAAATAACTATTCTGAAATATTTTAGTTCTGGTAAAATAAGTTTTGTGTTTATACACTAAATTTAATTTTTTAAAACTTTAATTTTCTTTAAGCTTTTTAAAATAGAATTTTCTTTGTATTTAATGTTAATTATTATTATTGCTCTAAGGGTAAATAAAGGAATTATCTGGTCTTAAGAACTATAGTGCCAATTAGTGTTTTAATTTTGGATACTAAAATCCACTTTCAAATAAGAAATCATTTATGGTAAAAGCACTGGGTTTTCCTGAAATGAATTTTTACTCTTTGGCCAAAGCACAAAAACCTTTAAAATGCCTTCTTTGGCTCTAGTATGCTGTGCAGGGGTAATTTATAACTTGTGGCTTTAAAATAACAATTCTATTTTAGCACACTGCCATATTATTTTTATGGAATATTTTTTTGTCGCTTGCAGATGTTTGCAACGGTACTTTTAATTCCACATCTGGAGTACTGCCATGTTCAGAGTGCAGGGGGAACACGTACAGAGTCAACACCACATACTGCCAGCCTTGCCCCAACAATACACTAGCACTGCCAGCAGGAAGTCCATCAAACCTCAATTGTTCTGGCACAGGTAATCATTTTATTTGAGTGGCTCAAAAATCTGTTTTACCTGTGAGTTCTTTTGAAGACAAAACGTTGTCTCAATGACGTCAACATTATCCCAATGCTTGAACAGCTTTTGTCATGTCGACCAGGTTGTTGGTATGGGTAAAAGCCAAAGACTCATTGTTCTTTCTGTGTCTTGACAGCTTGTGTCATGTCGACCAGGTTGTCGGTATGGGTAAAAGCCAAAGACTCATTGTTCTTTCTGTGTCTTGACAGCTTCAGTCGTGTCGACCAGGTTGTTGGTATGGGTAAAAGCCAAAGACTCATTGTTCTTTCTGTGTCTTGACAGCTTGTGTCGTGTCGACCAGGTTGTTGGTATGGGTAAAATTCAAAGACTCATTGTTCTTTCTGTGTCTTGACAGCTTGTGTCATGTCGACCAGGTTGTCGGTATGGGTAAAATTCAAAGACTCATTGTTCTTTCTGTGTCTTGACAGCTAGGGAGGGTTGAAGAAGAGTTTTTAAAAAGTTTTTTTGATAAATGAAGATGTGGGTCAATAATCAATATTATGTTTATTCAAAATGAACACTGTCTCTTTTCCAGAACCAAGTTTCCCAGTACGGATGAGCTAACTCAATTTTTCAAAAATGTTTGCTTAGTTTTGCCACAAGTTTATAGGAATGTCAGTTGGTGTAGACCTCCACTAGCTACCCTCAATTAAAAATGCTGTGTTTTTCCATCTTGAGCTCAGAATGTATTCATTCATCGTGTTTTAACTTTATTGTCCATGACTATACCCACCTAACCTGCTTCTAGACGAGTCTTGGTTGCTATACCTGAGCTGTCTCTACTCTCCAGACTGTCAATGTGCGCCTGCTTGTCCCAAGGGCCACTACTCTGCCTCAGGCTATGGAACAGTTTGTAGACAGTGTCCAGCAGGATACACAAGTTCCAGTGGTTCGGTGAGATGCACAGAATGTCTGTCCAATCAAACCTCTGTACCTGGGTATGGAGACTGCGTCGATGCCAGTAAGTTTATTATATTTTATCGTTATATTTAAAAATTTTACTGTTTGTAATAAAAGTAGTTTTTAAAAAGAAAAAAGCTTTTTGAAGTGTAGGTATTGAGACATTGGTTTTTAAACAAAATTATTTCGTTTGTGAGTTCAATGATCTGAAGTAACTTATTGTTATAAATTATCAATCAGAATTGACCAGCTTATTTCCTGGCCTGCTGTAATTAATTTTGAAGTGTGTTTAAGAAGGAAGAGAAGATTTTCAATCAATAAATACTGATGTTTTCACATAAAAAATACTTAATGCAATGTACTTTAATTGCACATTACAAATTGTTATCTTAATTTGTTGAATGTTCATTGTAATCAAGACATATTTTAATTCATTGGGATCAAAAGCAAAAAAATATTAAAATCTAAGGACATCATTTAACATAAATATATATATATATATATATATTCCAATGCCTTACATGATATCATGCCTCTCTTGACAGCCTCACTATTTTGTGGCTCTGACTCTAATCCATGTTTGAACAATGGGACATGTCATGTGGCAAACCACAACTACTTTTGTCATTGCTTGCCAGGTGAGGGTTATCTAAACAATTCTTTTATGTCACCTAAAATCACATTGAAAAGTATATTTCTACTTTTGTGTCTATATATTTTCTTAAGAATTAATTTTGCATTATGGCTTAATGGGTATCCGGGTATTGATTGGGCTCCGTGGTATAATGGGTAGCTGGGTATTGGCTCTGTGAAGGGTTTAAATGTTGGGAAATGGTTTTTGTAACTTCTTATTAAATCTTTAAAAAACAACATAAGAGACATTTATTAGATGTTCACAAAAACCATTTTAAACAATTGATTGACCCTTAAACTTTATGACACATTTCTTAGACATTACAAAAAACCTTAACAGATATCTGTATGGTGTTTGAATAAATCATGCAAGGTGTTTTTCTCCTCATTCAATGGAAGAACCTTCACACGACTAATAATACACCTGCTTTTCTGTAAGGCTACACTGGAAGAAACTGTCAAGACTCTATCAATTCTTGCATATCGACGCCTTGTTACTATGGAGGCACCTGCTTGGCCACACCCTCTGGAAACTTCACCTGTACTTGCCCCATCGGTAAATACCACTTATTTTCTTTCATCTAGCTGACATCTTCACACTTATATGGATTTAAACGATAAAAGTGACTTTTAATTCATTGTCATTATTTGTAATGTATACGTTGATTTGTTTCTTCAATGTGCAAAATGATGTAAGATATATGTGGTCAAAGATTTATTTGAATTAAATGACTGTCTGTTTTGAAAGAGAGTGTTTTGAATTATGATTTTTTCATTATGTAGTAATTTGAAAAAGGAATTAAAAAAAACAATGCTGAACTTGAATTAAAATAATTAAAAAAAATATAATGATTGTTATTATATTCCCTTTCCAGGCACAACAGGGGATAACTGTGGAGTGAACATCAATGACTGCCAAACTGGACAGCTGTAGTGGCCATGGTACATGCATAGATGGCTTGGGTAACTTCTCTTGCCTGTGTATTGATGGATTTAATGGGAACAAGGTTAGGAAACTTTGATATCTCTTTAATCTCTTTGATGTAAAAGAGATTATTGTCTAGCGAAGTATAATAATGTGATACAATTAAAAATTTATTTCATGAATTAAAAATTTTCTGGCATCACCCATGTACACAATTCTTAAATTAACCTTCCAAGCATCAAACTAAATTTTAACTTTAAAAAAAATAGTAACACAGTTTAATGCTAATTACCTTATACAAGTAAACAAATGAATTGCATTACAATTTTAAAATATGTAAACTGTAACAAAATATTGTCAGACCTGTTTACTCATGTGATTTTGGGATCCAATGCACCATTTGTTTGCGTATGCTAAGACATTTTTATAGCAATGATAAATATCAATAGCTCATTTCAAAATGAGACAGATTGTCATAATTTTGATCTCTTGTGACCACATGGGTATGTGGCAAAAAATTTCTTCAGTTATGAATTGACATTGTAATGTGACATAATAATTTAGTTGAAGGGTAGTTGTTGAAAATGAAGGGACAGAACTACAGAACTATTTAAAAGTGTATTCTTAACTGCTCTCTACAGTGCAACATTAGATTTTGACATTTTTTAAAAGTTTTATTTAACAGCATTGGAAATTTATTTTAGAAGTCACTTGACAGCCCCACGGTTTTAATAGACCATTCTTGTGGCAGCACTCCTTCTCCTTTCTCACAATACAGCTTGATGTAGTTATTGGAAGAAAATGTCTTAGTGGATAAATGAAATCAGGTTGCTGATGGATATAGCATGGTCCAATAGCATCACAAATTAGCTTATTTCTTCATTCATTCAATATCACTTTTATGATAGTACCCATTAATCTGCACGCCAGCACCACGCTCTTTATACTTTAAACAAAATTAATTGAAATAAGTAATCTTAAAAAAAAGAAATTAAAATTTTTTTTAGGATTTAAAAATACATGGCTTGATTTTGGAAACCTAATTATTCACATGCTTTACAATATGAAGAATGCAAAACTGATTTCTGGTATACACAGATGTGCATTCCTGCATTTTGATTTGTACACTATTTTTAAGGAAGGGGTTTAGGCCCTTTTCCAAACCCATTTCCATTTTTCAAATTCAGGATTTTTTAAAATATATAAAACAGCAGTTATCTACTTTGGGATGTAAACTTTTTTTAGACATCAATGTGAATAGCTGCAGTTTAGTGTTTATAACAATGTGTTTATGTTTTTACTATAAGACTATATGAGCAGCTTACTTTGTCTTCCTTTTCTGGAACTGGCTGTATTAAACAGTTATCGTCATGGTCCATGTTTGTTTTGTCAAATGATAATCTTTTCCCATTTTCACCAGGTGTGAAAATCGACAAGTGCTGGCCTGTGCAAGAATCCATTGTGACCTCAAGGGAACCCTGTTTTGTGAACCACTAAATGGCAGTGAGGTTTATGCCAGGTGTGTCTGCAGAGCTGGATATGGTGGCCAAAACTGCTCACAGATAATTGGTTAGTACACTTACTAAATTATATTTCACTTGTTTTATTTTTCACTGCTGCTTTCATGTCAGAATGAAACTTACATGATGTTTTAAATGAATAGATTAAAATTGACCAGTCAGCTATCAAAATGCATCTAACTATTTTTCTAACATCTAGCTAGAAGGGACATAATGAACTTGGCTATTTTACTAATGTTAAAATTAAAATTTACCTCTATATAATGTCAGAAAAAAAATTACTATTCTCTTTGAAATATTTTAATATTTAATCAATTACTAAGAGAAAAAACATTAAAATTATTACATTTTTCTTCCCTTAACTAGAACTAATTGTTTTTTTTTAAATATGTGCCATGTTTACATATATTGTAGAAGAGTGCTTGTCTTCAGTGTCATATCCTTGGGCTGTTAGCCCAAAATGCCTGGATAAGGCGGTTTTCACCTCCTCATATGAGGCCTCTACTCCCTTTCCACTCCCCGCATAACACACGGGTAGTAGCGGTTGTGGCATCAATTTTCTAAGTTCATACCCCCAATGTTTCACTGGCCACTCCTTGTGTCTCGCTTCGTCCTCGAATCGTACCAAAAAAAATTCTAAGTTATCCCCTATCCCGTCAAACATTGGTAGTTTATTTCCCGAGCTCCCTGTGCTTTTTTGTTCTACCCTCGGGGTCTTTTCCTCCCTTGCATTCAATTCCATTATCCTAATGTGCTCCAACCTTTTACTCTCCTCCTCCCTTTTGAAAGCCCTTTCTTCTTTTCGTTTTTCTCTTTCCTCATCTTCCTCCCTCCTCTTTCTATCTCTTTCCTCATCTTCCTCCCTCCTGCGCGCCTCTTGCTCGCTCTTCCTTCTATCTCTTTCCTCATCTTCCACCCTCTTGTACGCCTCTATAACCCATCTCTTTGCCTCCTCCCCTTCAAATCCCAGCTCCCGGGCACTTTGTCTCAGTTTTTCTACATTAGGCAATTCCATGTCGATGTTTCTATATTAGTAGTTACTCTACGGTCACAATCTCAAATTCGTCTACCGTCTTCTATCGTTTTGTAATAGGGACCCAATATAACAATTACTATCTCAATAATACAATTTGGGGATTCATCATATACAAATATATAATATATAATATCTAAAAAAATACTAATGTAATATTAGAAATTAAGTTGTACTTGCCTGTACGATAGAAATTACCACACAAATAGTACCCATACATAAGAAAAACACATTATACCAGGGCAGTATCAATATCCATAGGCGAGAGAGTCACAAAGTCACCGCCTTCACTGTCACGTATTACTGAGGTTGTAACCTCGAAGTTGTCCAGGCTGTAGTCAGCTTCTGTGTTACTGTCTAAGTTAGTGTTCGTTATTCCTCCGATGCTCTTCCGGGTGTAGTCTGTATGGCCTCCCTTTCTGCGTCTGTCTGCAATTCCACTACTACGGCTGTCTACAACACCACTGCAACGGCTGTCTGTAACACCACTGCTACGGCTATCTGTAACATCACTGCTACGGCTGTCTGTAACATCACTGCTACGGCTGTCTTCAACATCACTGCTACGGCTGTCTTCAACACCCCTGGTCTCGTCGTTACGAGGTGTATGCCCTACGCTCTCGTGATGATCTTGCTATCGGGATGGCTAGTACGGCCAGTTCGTTGATGTGTTTTTTGTCGTTTCTCCTTTAGTGACGTGTCTTGATGCACTGCGTCTTGGCTCGGTTTTTCGACGGGCCCCCACTGTGGCGGAGTCGTTGTCTAGGGGTTGAGGTCCCCCTTGGCCACAGATATTTACCACGTAGACGGGTAAAAGACTTAGCAACGCTGGGTTGTTTTTTCTTTCAACATAAGTTTAATGACATCCAGAAGCTTTGAACATATTTATGGTACAGTACAATTGGCAGTTTACAGTTGATGGTCATACCATCCAGAGTCCTCGGTCCAGCTTGACCGGATTGGACCATGTTCACAAAACTCCACACTCTATCGTACGTCTTTTACCTGCCTGCTACTTGGCAACTTAACACTCTCCCCGCGACACACAATGTGACCCCTATTATACCCCCGTCTTGTCCGACCGGTTTTTGACTGGACCCCTGGTCAATCACCATGTCTCCCTTTGACCGTGGTCCTGTCAATTCATTACAACTTGCACGTACCTTGAGTTCACTTGCCCCCGTTCCACGAGGACAAGTGTTCACCACCCCATTTATGCGTAGTCATCCCCACACCACAACATCTGACCGTAACAATAATACTTGGTAATGCATTTACTGATTTACTTTCAATGATTAGTCTTTTTAGAAAATTAATTTAATTATCACCATAACTGTTTAGATTTAACAAGGGGAATATTTTTTTTTATAAACTATCTTACTGATTTACTTAACCAACCTACCTGCAGATATTTGTGCCTCAGAACCTTGCCAGAATGGTGGAAAATGTTACCAGAGCAATGGTCAAGTTTCTTGCACTTGTGTCTCTAAGTTCACTGGAAACAGATGTGAGACCTCAACTGACACTTGTGGCCAGAGAGATTTGTGTGGTCAATACAGCTGTGAAAATGACTACCGCACTGGGCTGCCCATGTGTATCTGTCCTCCTGAGAACACACAGTGTAAATATCTGTTTGAAATTCTTTATGATATAAGCAGCAACACAGAACATGTCCTTGTGGTATAATTGCCAGCGTGTTTTCTTTTGTCTTCTTGACATTATTTTTTTTATAAACCTGTGTATAATTTAAACATTTTAAAAATTATTTTGGTTAAATGAAAACTGGACTCAAAAGACCTCAAGCAGCTATCATTTTTTTTCTTTCTACAAACACAATTTAATACAATTAGAGTACTGTGTGCAGTTGGAGTCTGAAAAAATTGGCAGTGATCTGGCTTCAACACCCTAATACTTAGAGAATTATTTATTTAAAACCCGCTTTTTTTTTGTTGTTGACTAATTGTCTTATGACAATTTTTTTGCTGTAATGACAAAACATGTGTTTATTTTTAGCTCCAGTATGCTACTTCAACTATTTTAATGGACACTCCCTGATTGGTGAGCTCAACAGTAACCAGATTGGACTGAATCCAACTCTGAGAGGTTGCACTGTTACATGTAGAGATGAGCCATCCTGTGTTGGGTTTTCCTTTGTTTCTACATCTGATCCTATACTAAATGGATCTGTTACTGGCAACTGCAGTTTTTACTCAAAAGTTGAACAGAATGTTGCTAATTCCACAAAATTTAGTTTATCAGCTACAAAGATTTGTGAAGATATTGAGGGTAATTTTTTAATAAAAATTTTGTCAAAAGATATTTTTTTAAAAAAGCTTTTTTTTAAAAAATGGATTTTAAATACATGTATTAATAAAATGTGTAGGACACTTTAATTTTTTTTTCTTTAACATTTTAAAAATTAATTTATGTTTTAAAATCATTTAATAAAATAGTTAAATAGCAATTGCATTGAATTGAACCAGAGAAAAATAAATGCAGTGTTTTTCCTATGGCCACTGAAATTTATTGCTAATGTATTTTTATCTTTTTTATTATTTTTATTAGGTGAAACTTTTTTCTCTCAATGGATTACACCCATGGGATATGAAAAGGGTTTTGATGTAAAACTAGAGAATGTTAGTAACGAGGTAAGATGACTTTAAGAGATATCAGTATTTTATATGTGTGCTTCTCTACTTATATACTGATACATTGGACATTTAAAAATTCTTGGAAGCATTTGTAGATTTCATGAAATTATTGGAATTATATGTACAAATGTTTTGAAAAAGCTTTAGCTATTTTCACCCTTCCCTTCTTCATTTGGGAAAGCCTTCTCTCTTAAGATGTTTTATGTCAAATAAATTTAGCAGTTCCTGGAAATTTGTACAAAAAAATTTGGTTTAAGGAAAATAGTTAAACAAAAGTTTGTTTGATGGAAGGAATTTTTCCTTTAAAATGAAATTTTTTAATGAAGGAAATTAAAGGGGAAATTTAATTTAATAATTTTTTTTATATCCCTATTCTTCAGTTAAACATTGCCTTAAAAGCATTTTTTAAAAGAAATTTATACATTTCTTTAAATTTTAAAATCTTTTAAAACCAATTTTAGCTTGAACAAACCCTCATAATCACTCAAAAAATATTTTCATTCTAGTGTCTTTACATGAATTTATGCAACAAAAACCAATTAGAATCCCTAAACTGAAATATGTTCTTGAAAATAATTATATTTTTTAAGGAATATCACTTTCAATGTAATCCAATCACTTTTTCCAGTTTTTGGAAGTATTTTGTAAATCAACCCAACCTTTGAAAGCAGAATGTCGATCCAAACAGCCTGGTCAGTCACTCTCACCTTTGGTATCCTGTGGGTTTGACAGGGCTACTTGCCCTGCTGACAAAGGTGTCAACTGCAGTGATGTTGAGGTTCGATTTCTTTGTGCCAGAAGCAGAGGTTGGAATTCTATCTTCTGACATTTGTAATCTTTTGTCCTTTTTTTTTCTTCAGTCTGTTCCAAAAAAATAATTCAGTCTTAAAATTGATTACAAAATTACTTGTAGTTTTGGACTATCTGTTATAGAAATCATGCTGCGAAAAATAAGGTGTGTTGGTTGGGAGGGGCGACGGGTCAACAGTTTATGGTTGCAAATTATGAAAAAAAAATTGTGTCCCATTCATGATGTTGGAGAGGAGGAGGAGGGGTAAAAAAAATATTTAATGGACTTTTCGTTTTTAAAAATCCTATTTACAATTAGGGGTTTTAAAAAATTTCTTACTGATTAGAATTCGTTAATGGCCATTTAATGAAATTTTAAACTAATTTTAATTTCTATACAACATGATATGTACCCACATTCATTTGGTAACTGAAACCACATTGTATCTGTGTAGAATATAAATAGTAAGCTTTGCCTACTTTAAGAACTATTAGAACAGTTGTAGTGAGTGACTTGAATACAGCTAATTTGATATAAAATAATTTAATTAGCTTCAATGTTTTGAAAAAATGGAATATTAATTTCTTTAATACCTATTGTATTTTTATAAAAAGGATTATTGCATTACATTATGTTTGGACATGTCATTCTATGGTTATTCAAACACAAAATTAGTGGCTTTCTTTATATGTGGATAACTAGTGTATTACCCATCAAAAATGACAGAAGTTTTCAAAATAAATATATATCAGCTGAAGTCAATTAATTAAATAAGTATATAATTATAATCAGAAAAGACAAAGAGAGAAAAATATAATCTCATTTCCATATTGAACAGTTTTATGCCGGTGTTCGAAAAGAGTTTTTTTGATGCAGTAATTTTTTTTCAAGGCTTTTTTTTTGCGGTGCGCTTTCTAAAATTACATAGCGTTACAAACATACATAGCAAATTATATATTTTGATGCTTTAGAGCAGGGGTCTCCAACTTTTCTGCCGGAGGGCGCATTAAATGTCAAACAGCATTTTGGGGGCCGACTACTAACCCCCAATTACTAACTTTTGTAGTAAACTATAGGTAAAAATAGTATCTTTTTTGGAGATTAAAAGCTCTCCAAGGGCCGGAGGAGAGGGCCTAGTGGGCCGCATCTGGCCAGCGCGCCGTAGTTTGGAGACCCCTGCTTTAGAGGGTAATATCCTGTTAACATTTGAAAGTACACTTTTACTTCTCTTGGATTTTAAACAATAATTTTTTAAAAATAAATAATTACTAATAAGGTAAAGCTAAAAATTTATCCTTGAACTATTTCTAAGCTGCACTGACATGAAGAAAGAAATGAGGAGGTAACCACCTCCCTCTTAATGTTTTGTCTTTAAAAATATATGCAAAGATTGGAAAATTGCGTCCTCATTGCTAAATGATTTGTCTCTAATTTTATTTCAAGCATAAAAGTTTATGGCCAGCATTTGTCTGTTGTCTTGCATGTTGATAACCTGGATACTTGTGGCCAAAAGAAAGACTATAAATATATATATATATATCAATATTAATTTTTATACAAGGATTTTAAAAAAAAATTTGAATGATGACAATATATTCAAAGGAATATTGTTATTGACATAGCTACCAAAGAGTCAGAGCCTGCACATTGCTTTTTTTTCTTTTCTTTTTTTGGACACCCTGCCACTTTTTTTTTCAACTTACCCCCCTCCATTAGAAGTTGATTATTACATTTTTTAAACAAATTTAAACTCTGAACCCCTTAAATATCTTAACCTTCCAGCAGCCGTGAGGATAGCTGAACAGCTTCACATTGTTTTTTCTTATTGATTTTTGCGCTAATATTTAATTAATTTTATAAAAGTTATTTATTTTGTCCTGTATTAGCTAACAGCAAATGCAGCTTAAGAAATCCCTGCACAGAATTAGACCCATGTGTGAAAGGTCAGTGCGTGTTCAACTCAACTGTCCCTCCTTTCTACAAGTGCCAGTGTGACCTAGGATATGAAGGTTCGCAGTGTCAGCATGAGATCAATAACTGCCAGCTATCTTCTGGGGGACCAGCATGTCTCAATGGAGCTACCTGCATTGACCAGATAAACGGATCCTCTTGTCACTGTGCACCTGGATTCACAGGTTTGTTGTACAATAGAAACTTGTGATAAAGACGCCAGTCACTTTATTTGCTGTTACCTATATATTCTTGTTATTTTTTTTATATTTTTTTTTGCTTAAATTGATATTAATCTTCTTGAGTCATTTTAATACTCTAAGCAGCAGGCTGTTTAAATGGGTAGGGTGGGGCTAAATTTAAGTAAATTGAAGCCTATTTGTAAAAGCTTTGTTTTTACTCTTATTTCCATCTTGTTGAGATGTTATTTCTTTTTACCTACATGACATTTTTGGTCCTTAGTCATTAGTGATGTGGTTCTCTGAGCTTCCTTAGTCATTAGTGATGTGGTTCTCTGAGCTTTATTTTATGAAAATCATGTCCACTGAGTTCAGTGACTGGTGGGAAAGGGTGCTCATATAGGAGCTGTTGCATTTTGGCAGTTTAAAAATTAAAAATACTAATTTTTTTGAAAATATATTAATACAAATTTCGATTTGAAAAATGGAAATAAAAATTTAAGAAACCCTTTTAAAATTTAGAGAAAATATAATTTGCAATTTGTGTTTTTACAAATCATTGCAGGAATCCAGTGTGAAACAGACATCAATGAGTGCCTTCAATCAAACTGTGACAACAATGGGACAGAAAAGTGTATGGATGGCATAAATAAGTTCACCTGTAAATGTCGACCTGGGTTTGATGGTCAGAAGTGTGAGGTAATTAATTTTTTTTTAAAATACACAAAAAGAACAATATGCAAATATCTTTTAAAACCTATAATTGATTTGAAAACACTGAGACAAATAATGATTTTATTTTATAGAAAAATATTTTATACACAAAACTGCATTGAATAATGTGAAGCAACTCATGAAGTAATTTGCTTTAACATCCATTAAAATATTACTTCACAAAAAAATGATAAATTTTATGACTTTTGGGTGGTTTGGTTACAGGTGCTAATTAAGTTTGTAGGTACTTTTGGGTGGTTTGGTTACAGGTGCTAATTAAGTTTGTAGGTACGTATGGGTGGTTTGGTTACAGGTGCTAATTAACTTTGTAGGTACTTGTACGTTTAAATAAATTTATATTAATAATTTGTCAAGTGTTTCAGGCATGTCAATATAAATGCAATATTCAGAGCCAACTGTGATAGAAAAAAATATAAAATATGCATCTTTCATTTGTTATTCTCTTTCAGACTGATGTAAATGAATGTTTGTCCGCGCCGTGCTTGCATGAAGGCAACTGCACTGACCTGGTGAATGGGTACCTATGTCAGTGTGCCAGGGGCTGGACAGGACACCAGTGTGAGACAATGATTGACCAGTGCAGTAACAATAACCAGACACATTGTGAAGGTGGAGCTGCTTGCCTGAACTTGTTGAATGATTTCTACTGCAAGTAAGCCTGTGGAGTGATGTGTTGAGGATATACATAGACTTAATTGGTCTTTTAAAATGATTCAGAAGTTCTTGCATCTTTTGCTGGATCATAAAAAAATTTCATTAAAAAAAGAAAAGAAACTGGAAAGAAAATTAAAAGTATGAAATAAAGCAAGCAAAAAAAAATGTAGTATTCTTTTTCAGATACGTATATCTAAACAAAGCAAACTTTATAAAAAAAAAGTAATGTGTCAAATGTCTGGCAATAAAGTTTTGTGGATGGAAAATGCTGACAGTGTAGGGACATTATAGAATGTTTTATCTTGTAGATTCCCTAGCTATGTTTTTATTTTCATCCCAGCTGTTCAAGCCAAACTTATGGTAAAACTTGTGGACAAGTATCAGATGTCTGCACCACAGTAAATCCATGTAGAAATGGAGGCCATTGCTTGTCCAGCGGCCAGCAATGTAACTGTGTGCCAGGTACTTCCATTTATTCTTGTTGTCTTTTTTTTTACCACATGCTAAGAAAAAATACACCTATAATTTTCAAGGTCAAATTTTGTTGGATTTTTTTTTGGTAAATAATTAAAATTTGTAATTAGACCAAATCCACCTAATGGGCGCCACCTCTGCATAAATAATTAACTTGTAATTAGAGTTACTTGATGCCCAGCTTTAATACTCCTTATATTTGCCAAATTAAATCATGCTCTCATTTGATTAAGCATTTCCAGGTACAACTGGAGAATACTGTCAGCTGCAGGAATTTCTGAGGTGTGCAAATGGGGGAACATTGGTAGCTGGCACAACATCAGCACCCACCTGTGTGTGCACTGATGGTGAGTTAAATGAGCTTGTGTGTTCTAAACATTTAGAAATGTTGGTGCAATTTATAAGTGTGAGAAAATGTGAATTTACAAATGAAAAGAAGAGAAACAAACAGAGAGTTAAATTAGAGACAAAAAATCAATATACATAATTTGCAATGTATGTCAGGTCTGTCTGTCCCGTCTGTCTGTCCATGATGCTACTAATTTTAGAAAGCAGCGCACCAAATTACTGCACCAAAAATAACTCTTTTCGAACATTCTTGATAAAATTGTTCAATATGAAAATAAATGAATAAAATAAAAATAAATTAAATAAATGAAAGTTCTGTATTACATTATTTTTTATTCTGATGTGTATTTTTTCAAAATAAATAGATGTCAGCTGAAATGTATTTATTTTGAAAACTTCCATCATTTTTGATGGGTAATACACTAGTCCAGTGCTTCTCAAAGTGCCGGTCCGCCGAAGTTACCAAGGAAAGGACATTTCGCTACCACGTCAGTGCAGGGAAAATAGTTCACCGGTCCCTGGTGCAATGAAAAAAATTCCTGCCGGTCCACAATAATAAAAAGTTTGAGAAGCACTGCACTAGTCTATAAATATAATTCACCATAAATAATGAAAGTACAAGACTCGAGCTAATAAGCATGATGAATAACTCTGCGGCTTATCTAGTATTTACATATTTGACCATGTCTTTTATATAGAAGAATTGTCTGTTATAGATAAGATGTCTTATGTGTTTATGTTGGGTTTTTTAAGGTAAGGGATGCTAAAAAAATCAAATTTGTCTTCTATGTAGTATTCCCTTTGTGGGTTTTTTTTTGTTCTGAAAAATTACCATTTCCCATTGGAAAGTTATTTACTTTTGTTTTCTGGTGTACATCAAGTCACCACTTAAAATAAAACAAGTAAGTGGGGAAGTGACCCCCCCCCAGGATCACCTTATCTTAGTAGCAATATAGGCTTTATTTTAAAATGTTAATGGGTGAAGACTTGGGCGGGTATTAACTAAGGTGAGTACTAACCATCATAGCCATTTAGGCACGCGCCCTTCATATGCCTTGATGCATCTATGAGAAGTTTGCAAGACTTTGTCATTAGGCTTGAGCTTTATTTTGTGAGATAGACTTCAACTCTAATATCAGAGGCGGACACATTTTCCTCTGCATGAAACACAACATCACTTAATTTTTTAAAAATCTTCTCTATTATTTACAATGGTTGACTTCTGTACAAATGACATTGAAAGTATCCCTGGTTGATCTGGTTGGCCAATGTTGGAATTTTTTTTCATTTTTTTCTCTTTTGACCCCTGCATGTCAGAATACACTGGGGCTCAGTGTGACACTCACGTCAACACCTGCAGTCAGACCACCTGTCCCACAGGTGCAAGGTGCATTGATGGTTTATCTCAGTCATTTTGTCGGTGTCCAGTTGGGAAGAAAGGGAGACAATGCACTGAAGGTAAGTCACTACCAATGTTCCCTCTAAGGTTCGTTGGTCCGTGTGCAAAGTCATAAAACTTGTGTGCAAAGTTGCCCAGCATCCATATTTTGTGCAATATTATAGCAAATTTGCTGTGCGGTAATTCCAAACTGCTGCACGGGGTCTGCCAAATATCTGCGCGGTCGCGCACCCGCGCAGCTTAAAGGGAACATTGGTCACTACCCATAGAAACCGGTAGAATCAGTTTATAGAGTATGCACAAAAATGGAAACAGTTGGTATAATATGCAGACAAAGCAGTGTTTATAGATTGCAGACAGTTACAAACTTTGAATAAATAATAACGCATATAAACTGGACTAGAATTGTTAAATTTATCATACATAATTAAATCTTTCATGTAATCAGTTAACCATAATCACAATTTTAGGAATCAATTGAATTGTTCAGTGTGTTATATCCCCAGACGTCAATGATGACTTTGATGTGTGCATGAAACTATCAATTGAATTGTTCATTGTGTTTTATCCCCAGATCTCAATGATGACTTTGATGTGTGCATGAAACTATCAATTGAATTGTTCAGTGTGTTTTATCCCCAGACGTCAATGATGACTTTGATGTGTGCATGAAACTATCAATTGAATTGTTCATTGTGTTTTATCCCCAGACGTCAATGATGACTTTGATGTGTGCATGAAACCGTCACTGGACAACTCAGGTGCTGAGCTGAACTACCCGGCACCTTACAACGATACAGACGGCTTCACTGTCAAACTTTGGGTCAGATACACAACACCTGGAGCTACAGGGACGTTTTTGGCTCTCTACTATGCAACGTTAGTGTGAATCTTTTATTCGATAACCTAACCTTCAAAATCTAATCTGATCTGAAATCTATGAAGAATTTTTTTTTGAAAGTTTGCAGCAAAATTTATATTACACATGTGACTATTTAGCTCAGATGATTGTTTGTCTAGTGAAGTGATTAACTGGAAGTGTTGGTTGTTTGTCTAGTGAAGTGATTAACTGGAAGTGTTGGTTGTTGGTCTAGTGAAGTGATTAACTGGAAGTGTTGGTTGTTGGTCTAGTGAAGTGATTAACTGGAAGTGTTGGTTGTTGGTCTAGTGAAGTGATTAACTGGAAGTGTTGGTTGTTGGTCTAGTGAAGTGATTAACTGGAAGTGTTGGTTGTTGGTCTAGTGAAGTGATTAACTGGAAGTGTTGGTTGTTGGTCTAGTGAAGTGATTAACTGGAAGTGTTGGTTGTTTGTCTAGTGAAGTGATTAACTGGAAGTGTTGGTTGTTGGTCTAGTGAAGTGATTAACTGGAAGTGTTGGTTGTTTGTCTAGTGAAGTGATTAACTGGAAGTGTTGGTTGTTGGTCTAGTGAAGTGATTAACTGGAAGTGTTGGTTGTTGGTCTAGTGAAGTGATTAACTGGAAGTGTTGGTTGTTTGTCTAGTGAAGTGATTAACTGGAAGTGTTGGTTGTTTGTCTAGTGAAGTGATTAATTGGAAGTGTTGGTTGTTGGTCTAGTGAAGTGATTAACTGGAAGTGTTGGTTGTTTGTCTAGTGAAGTGATTAATTGGAAGTGTTGGTTGTTGGTCTAGTGAAGGGATTAACTGGAAGTGTTGGTTGTTTGTCTAGTGAAGTGATTAATTGGAAGTGTTGGTTGTTGGTCTAGTGAAGTGATTAACTGGAAGTGTTGGTTGTTGGTCTAGTGAAGTGATTAATTGGAAGTGTTGGTTGTTGGTCTAGTGAAGTGATTAATTGGAAGTGTTGGTTGTTGGTCTAGTGAAGTGATTAACTGGAAGTGTTGGTTGTTGGTCTAGTGAAGTGATTAATTGGAAGTGTTGGTTGTTGGTCTAGTGAAGTGATTAACTGGAAGTGTTGGTTGTTGGTCTAGTGAAGTGATTAACTGGAAGTGTTGGTTGTTGGTCTAGTGACGGGATTAACTGGAAGTGTTGGTTGTTGGTCTAGTGAAGTGATTAACTGGAAGTGTTGGTTGTTGGTCTAGTGACGGGATTAACTGGAAGTGTTGGTTGTTGGTCTAGTGACGGGATTAACTGGAAGTGTTGGTTGTTGGTCTAGTGAAGTGATTAATTGGAAGTGTTGGTTGTTGGTCTAGTGACGGGATTAATTGGAAGTGTTGGTTGTTGGTCTAGTGAAGTGATTAATTGGAAGTGTTGGTTGTTTGTCTAGTGAAGGGATTAATTGGAAGTGTTGGTTGTTGGTCTAGTGAAGTGATTAACTGGAAGTGTTGGTTGTTTGTCTAGTGAAGTGATTAATTGGAAGTGTTGGTTGTTGGTCTAGTGAAGGGATTAACTGGAAGTGTTGATTTTTTTGCTTTTACTTTTGCTTTGTTTAGTGACAAGGTGTGTGAGGCAATCATACAAGAGCTGTAGTACTTTTGGGATTTAAAAAAAGTCTAAATACCATATGTAATCTTTAAACATGGTCAGGGTAATATGCCATGTTAAAAGAGAAAAGTGGGTAGGCCTGTCCAAAATATATATGGAAAATATTCATGATAATCGTGTTAAAATAGCAAGTAGTGTTTATTTTGTATGAGTGGTACAGACAAAAAAAATATATGTTATCACATAACGTATGTCTCATTCGGGGGACAATCAATGAATGATTCTTTGTTAGAAAGAATTTGTGTGATAATTCAATTATTAATAATCTTGTTGTGAACAGGTTTTTTTTTCTTTTCAATTTTCACACTGAGCTATTTAACATCGTTGTGATAAACTTAGGCCTCACTATTTTTTATTTTTGAAATGTTTCTTTGGTTTGGTATAATTTTAAGGTTATAGATTTAACTCCATGAATTGAATCTTGAAGTGAATATGTCCAGGACAATATTAGAGGTAATGGGGATTTCTCCATCAGTAATGTTTATGCTAGTCTGTGGCATGGTGGGTATTATATTGAACACACTTTTAATTATGACGCAGTGCTAGGGGATATGAAGTGTGTTAGGGAATGTAACATAGCACGGTTAGGCAGTCAGTAGTCAGTTCTACCATAGATGTTGTTATGAGTGGAAGCACGTTGTAAACGGTTAGAGATATTAAGCTAATATATATATAGTCCTGGCGGGGTTGAGTTTTGGCCTGTCTTTTCGATCATACAAATACTAGAACATAGAACGTAACAGCCTGGTTATTTAAAGTGTACATAGTGTGCCCTGGTTACATGGAGTGCCCTGGTTACATGGAGTGCCCTGGTTACATGGAGGGCCCTGGTTACATGGCGGCACCATGGTTACTTGGCGGCACCATGGTTACTTGGCGGCACCATGGTTACTTGGCGGCACCCTGGTTACTTGGCGGCACCCTGGTTACTTGGCAGCACCCTGGTTACTTGGCAGCACCCTGGTTACTTGGCCGCACCCTGGTTACTTGGCGGCACCCTGGTTACATGGAATGCCTGGCAATCAGTTGTGCTGAGTATATGAGATTTCCTCATTACTTTGTACCATGTTGTGTTGTGGCTGAACCTCATCACTGTGGTAACGCTGTAAACATTGTAAAACTATTTTGATTTCAAGGAGTGGATACACCAGTGACACCCTGGAACCTGTCCTCTCTCTTGACCACCAGGGAGTACAGCTCAGGAATTCATCTCATCTCCGGTACAGTGGTCAGCCAGTCAATGATGGGAACTGGCATTACATCATAGTGTCCTGGAGAAAGGGGGATGGTCGCCTTGACCTGGTTGTGGACTTCAATAACACCAGCGCCCTGTCTGGTTTGCAGAGAGCAGCACTATCAGGAGGAGGGTGAGAAAACTGAATGTGTTTTGGAGGAAATTTGAGTTGTTTTGGGTGCATACAATTTTAAATGGTATTTGGATTTAGTATTATTCCAAAAAGTTTGTAGAAAGTAAGTCTTTGCTTCCTATAGATGGTTTCCATCTCATAAATAAGGTCAAACATAAAAGACTTTGCCAAAAATTTAT
Source organism: Ampullaceana balthica (assembly GCA_944989445.1). Lineage (NCBI taxonomy): Eukaryota > Metazoa > Mollusca > Gastropoda > Lymnaeidae > Ampullaceana > Ampullaceana balthica. The sequence continues at coordinate 1,143,289 of CALYLW010000137.1, read as the reverse complement.
TGACACCATAAGAAACAGGGGTAAGAGAATATCTAATGTTGCTCAGACACAGTCATCGTTTTAATGTTCTTTAAATAATGCTATATTTTATTGCTAAAGTTGACATCTATCAAATTTTAACATAAGACTTTGGCCAGTCTCTATGGGGCCGTCCATAAGTGACATCACGCACCTAGTGTCACACTTTTGTGACGATGCGTCACGAGGGGAAGGGAGGGGGGTTGAAGAAATGTGACATCACATCAAAAGGGTAACTTTAATAAAACTCCCACTGAAATATGTGGTTGCTTACAACTTATTTAATAACTTTAAAATTTTTTTTTGTCTTTTTCTTTTTTTAAAAAAATCAGTGCTTCTCAATGTGCCATCGGTAGGCCATCAGACGCTGGTTGGCGTAAGCTATCAAGACACGAAAATTAAAGCTAATTATAATCCTTAAGTTTGAGAACCCCAAGATAACGTATGAAATTGTTACCCTGCTTCGTTTGATGTTGACATCAAAGCATTTGTGATGTAACCACAGCTCCGCTTGGTTCTCTCACGGCAGGCGACTTTTTTGCCCGTTACCCCAAAATATACAAGTTTATGTGTGCGTCACGCCCCCCCCCTCCAACCCCGAGGCTCTAGGTCCTGCTCACATGACTCCTGGGATTTGGGGGAGCGTTGTTAGCCCCCCCCCTCCCCCAAAAATGCTACTGGTGAGTTTTACAAGCATGACAAGTGTCTAAAAATGATCTGACTAGGATTATGTGAAGATATTTTAAGTCAAAACGACACGGAATATCATTTTTCTTTAAAAAGAAATATTTGATAGAATTATAAACGTTTTAAGTTTGATATAATTGTTCGATTGGTTTGTGGTCAAACGCCCCTGGCCATTCTAGATATAATGATAAATGAGCCCATTTAAAATTAGTCAAGTATTCATTGACTTTCTTGAATGCATCAAATTCATTACATCGCTATTTGAGAGGAGCACAAAACAACTTTTCTTCTTAGCTCAGTTTTTAAGGCATTAATTTTAAATATCCCAGAAAGGATACGTGATACAGACAAGTCATGTGGATTAAGATTAGGCCTATTGTCACTCGTGTCAATATAAATGAAAGTAGTGTGGATTTAGGTGTCTTCGTATAGTATGTAGGTAAGAAATCTACATAGTTGTCAGAACCGGTTCAATAATGGGCATATTTTCCAAGCGTACACGTACACATGATGTATTTTAATATATCTAGTGGATTGTAGTGGATGTTATATGTCCCAAATAAGTCTGCATTACCCCCAAGAATTCCCTTTTGACCTCAGATTAGGTTATTTACTCCTGTTCGCCGACCTCTTTCTTACGGGATGCCCGTCAGTCAATTGAGGGATTTTAAAAAAAATACAATTTAAAAATATTATTTTTAAATAATTTTTTTGTAAAAAATACGTTAACTGTGATGATTAATAGTCAATGTTTAATTTTTATGCATTAAAATAAAATGTAATCTAAGGATGTTAACACAGTTCGTTTTCTAAAGACCGGTTAAGCGTTTTAAAAAACGCGGGTTACAATATTACAATGTAGACCTTCACTAAATAAATAATAAATGCTTAAATGACAATAAAAGTGATTTGAAACATACTTATTGGCATATAGAAAATATGGTGTTTTTTTTTGGGGGGGGGGTCAAAGCTTTGTGACGTATTTTTAGAGGGGGGGGGTCTAACTTTTTGTGACAACGTGTGACGAGGGGGGAGGGGGTAAAAAATCGGCCTAAATCGTGTGACGTCATTTATGGACGGCCCCTATACCTACATTTAGAGGAAACTGTTTTTTAACTATTAAATTGTACAGCTATTTAACAAAAAAGTCATGGTACTATTATAAAAATTGTTTTACTTAGATTCCTGCCTGTTGTGGGAACACCTAAAACAGGGGGAGGTAAGAGCTTCTATGGCTGCGTGTCAAGACTAGACGTGCTGAGCCGGGCTCTAAACATAAGCTCAGAGTTACCCCTCGTGCGCAACAACCCAAGCACTTACCTGGGAGATGTGTTTAGATGGGGTGAGCTTCAAGTCTATGGAAATGTTCTGGTCATTCGCCCCTCCGCTGCAAGCTTAAATAAGTGTGTTGGTGTTTCCCAATTGTGTCCAGCTCCCAGAGGTAAGCCAAACTCATTGAAAATATCTTACTTAAAATATTTTAAAATCATGAATTTAATATGATTTTATTATGATTTAGGAAGTAGCAGAATGAAAATATGTTAATTTGGAAAGTTAATTTAAAACAGATACAGGTAGATTAAAAAAAATAAATTATTCTCAATTTATGAAAAGATCTTTATAACACGTCACTGGCAGCTACAAATAAAATTAAAATTAAAAAATAAATAAGAGGCAATAAGTTTTGCATAAAGCTTAGACAAACAGTATGTTTGAATCTGTTTTTTTTTCTGAAGTCTTTAAAAAATAAATGTAAAAGTACCAAAAGTTTTGCGACTGAATATAAATAGTCTATTCATGTATGATTTCCTCAGATGTTTCACCTCCTGTCATAGTGGACTGTCCAGCCAATCTCGCTGTATCAAGTATCTATCAGGAAGAAGCGGTGTCTTGGACTGCGCCCGTTTTTAATGAGACTGTGAATATTTCATCAACAAACACACCAGGTTCACTTATTTGCTTATTCACACTGCTTTCAATCAAGTTTTTATATCTCTATTAATTTCTCTTACAGTTCCCAGTAGTTTTCAATGCATTCGCCAATTAAAGTTTTATATAACTGACCTTTGCCAGGTGCTAACTTCACACAAGGGAAACACACAGTTGTGTATGTGGCAAAAGATGAGTTTGGTAATGCTGCACTCTGCGACTTCTCCATCTACATAAATAGTAAGTTTGCACTCTCTCTGTACTGGTTGTCTGGGAAATTAATACCACAGTTCAGTGTTAATTTCTTATCTCTAAAGATCTGTTTAATTTATATATCCCCCAGTTTTATTACACCTAGGGCTTCTTCTGAACATTTAATTTTAATTTTAAAACTGCTCTAAATTGACTCATCATATTATGACACTAGAAATATATGTGGTGTTATTTTCTTTTTAGTTAAGTTACCATGCATGATGGGTAGAAAGTACATATTTCTTTTCATGGTCAAGAAGGAGCCAGACAGTAAATTTCCATCTGCTCATAATTTAAGTCCTGAGAATCAAGTATTTACTTTTCTTTCTTTTCGCTCAGCTGCATTTTGTCCCAAAATCACACGCCCTAGGGGCAATGGGACGTGACATCTGCTCAGATGTTAGAAACTTTTCATCTTGCAGCATTGGGTGCCCCTTGAATTTCACTTTTGTCAGGGACCATCCGACTTATTTAACCTGTGGCCCAGACGGAGACTGGAATTCACTGACTGACGGCCTGTACCCAGCTTGTGGACGTGAGTAGAGAAAGTTTTACTTTTAACTCCTTTGATTAGAGATTTATTTCCAAGTTATATTACTTTAATGACACTTGGTACACAGAGGTTGACATGGAAAAGCTAAGATAGGAAAGAGTGTAGAAGATTACAATTAAGGAGAAGACTTGAAAATGTTTAGTTTATAATCTGTGCTCACTTAAACTGTTGACAAAAAAATAGCTAGGAGGGAAAATGTTACATGTTGCAACATTAATGTTAAAATAATAATATGAGAACTTACTAACACAACCTTTGACATTTTAAATTGGTGAAGAGGAATTAATATAACTACATTGAGCTTTTTGAACATGTACATTGGTGAATTCTGATTATAATTATATTTTGTTTCTTGTGTTGCATTGCATCCTGAAGAAAGTATTTTGCAAAAACTTACCTCAAGTTCAAGCCAAAGTATAACCAAAAACTGTATAAATAAAAATGTACATTTGATTGTTTAAAAATTCACAACCAAATATAGCATAACAGCCAGCAAGAAATTGTTTGAAATTATTCCGAGTTAAAAAAAATATCTTAGTAAATTGTCATATGAAACATATTAAATTTGAGAGAGAGAGAGAGAGAGAGAGAGAGATAGAAAGAAAGAGAGAGAAAGAGAGAGAGAGAGAGAGAGAGAGAGAAAAAGAAAAGCGGTTTTGATTTTTGGTGTTGGGTCCACAAGTGATAACAGATATCTAATGAATCATTTGAGCTTCAGGCTTTTTCTTTTTGGATTTTGTTGCAGCAATAAATGAGGATGCCAAGGTGAATGTAAGGTTGACCTTCAATTATAAAATAAATGAAACAGGCTGCGTTGGAGCTGAGCAGGCTGTGAGGAACAGGACATTACAAGACCTTTCCAAGGTTTTTATCTGGCTTTGTCTGTTTTTTTTTCTTCTTGTAATCCATGTTGCCATCCAATGGACAGTTAGTTGCCTGTGAGCTCACTACAGTGCTGGGTACCAGGAAAGTTGATGTTTCTATTTCTACATAAAAAAAAAGTTTTATTTCTCAATGTGACAAGTGATATACATTCTTATAAATATTCTATTTTGTTGATGTTCAAATTTTTCAGCTGAGCCAGCAATGGGGAAGCCTAATGTGCTCAGCTGCTAACTGCTCTGATGTAAGCGTCCAGGTCAACTGTAGTCTTCCTTTCAATATTTTCATAAACATTGGGTTGACAAATGTGACGTAAGTTTTTTTAAATTTATTTGATAAGGGCAATAGTTTTATTTAGTCTCATGAAATTCATTAATGTTCAGTGAATTTGAGCTATAAATTTAATTGTTTATATTTATTAATTTATTTACTTTTAATTGGGTGTGTGGGTTGCAGCAAGAGATTTAGGCTAAAAATTAATTTTAAGCAATGGCATACACACAAAAAATTAGTTAATTGAAAAAATTTCTACTCCAGATCCAAATTAGACAACAGCACAAATAGCATGACAATCAATGATGTATTCCTGGTTGCAGTTCTAGATAACAACGCATTCAGTATTTCTGTAAGTTTTTCTGAGCTATTTCAACTATCTTAATTATGTTTAATTTAAAACGAGAGATATCTTTTGTAAAGATAATTTTAACACCTGGCAGGTGTTGTGATCTCTGGTTCAACATTAAAATTATATAGAAATAGCTGAATGACGTTCAATGAGGAGTATATAAGAGAGTTTATTGATTTTATTGGAAACTTTTTAATACAAATCTCTCAGCAATTCTGATTGATTAAAAAAAATATCTAATTTAGCCTAAATATCTTTTAAAAAATCAATTTAGAAATGTTAGATAACAAACCTTAGAGGCGATTCTATTTTTCAAGAATAAAGAAACAAAACTATATACACATATAGTTGGCACAGATTTGTTGATATTATCTAGTCCTCCCAAAACTTTCTACAAAAAATACAAAAAACAACAACATTTATTTCTGACAGTACCCAGTACTTGTAAAGTTTTATTTAAATTGGGTAAATTGTGATAATTTCATTTTTTTTCTTTAGAATATCTTTCCATCAGCATCAATGAGCAAAGATGAGTTTGTCATCTCTGTCAACTATGTCTGTCCTATTGGTCAAGTGGTCCGAAATGGGCTGTGTGGTGAGTCAATTATTGGATGTGGATTCAAAATGTAGAAATTTGTTTTAATTGATGATTGAGATTTTCTTTTAATGCCAGAGGATAACTAGTGAGAGTTGGGTGTTGAACGTGGAGGTGAAGGAGAGAATATGTGATAGGTACGTGCAGAAGAGAAGGAAAAGGGAAGTAGGGGAAGGAAGGCTGTTAAATAGGGGACAAAGAAGTGGGAGTGAAGGATGGTGGAGAGGGCTACACTAGAGAGGTGTGAGAGAGTGCTGAGGCATTGGGAAAGGATTGTGTGGGAGAGTGGGAGTAGTGATCAGGAGAGGGTCACACAAGATTTTTGTATGGGATGGGTGTGGGGGAGAGTAGGCATTGATAACGTACATGGTGGGAGAGTGGGATGTAACTGTCGAACCGAGGCAAAAGAGAGTCACAGGTTCAAGCCTCGGTGATGGCAAAGCCCCCAGGGCATTGTTCTAGCCACACAATCCCTTCCTCGTTAGTGGTGGCTCAATGAAACTTGTGAACGCTACTTCACTTGCCCCATGGGGGCGCGGTGGTCGAGTGGCAGCGCGCTCGACTGGAGTACTGATGGTCACGGGTTCGAATCCATGTGAAGGCAATGATTTGTTCCCGAGGCCTAAGGCGTCCCTGAGTCACCCAGCTCCGAATGGGTACCTAACACTAGTTAGGCGGCTGGGAAATGCGTGGAACCCACAAAGCCGTGGCCTGTGATCGCTGCATCACTTGCCAACAGATCATCTGTCATGGTCTGTGGACGCAATTATCTTCTGCATAGAAGGAGTGTCTGTATAGATAAGATAAGATAAGATGGGTCATCATGGTCTGAAAAGGGGTTATTATTATTATTATTAAACCTAAACAACTTGTGCAGGAAAAATTTCTGGGCACAAATGTAACTTGCACGCCACCAGCATGCTCACTCTAAATTATAAAATTTGTCATCTGCTTATGTGAAGAAGAGAAAAAAAAAGAAAAAAAATAAGCTAGCTAATATATTAGTTAGACTTTGAAAATTGGATTTTTTGTTGATGGTTATCTTTTCGGTGGTTATTTTAGATGTTAGTTGCCATTAGATCCATTTGTGAAGTTTCTTCTATTAAGGATTTTCTGTAAGACCTGTGTGTTTATGTCACGGACAAAATCATTATTGTTTTATTTCATTGAATTTTTGAGGCATAACTGTGAATGCAGATGTGAATACCTACATATTTTTACTTTTTAAAAAATTCATTAACTTCTTCATATTTTGTTATAACTGTTTGGTCCAGAACTCACTATAGCTTTTCTTTTGTTTTGCCTTATATTTTGAGAATATTACACCATTCAGAAAAGAGGTTACAGTTAGTTTCATTTTCTTCAAAACTTTTTTTTCAGAAACAAACAAAACAATAAAGTCTAAAATTATGATTGTGGTAAAAATGACATAATTATTACTGTTGGTCAACCTTAACCTTTACAACTAATTTTGTTTTTAAATGCTAATTTGTTTCAGTGTCTTGTGGCCTGGGTACATTTTACAACGTAAATATTACTGAGTGTGAGAACTGTCCTAAGGGTCAATTTGCAGATGCATCCGGGCTACTTTCTTGTGTGAGCTGTCCACCAGGACAGACAACTCCTAGCAAGGGGAGTGACTCATCATCTTTCTGTACAAGTCAGTGTTGTTATTTTCAAATTTAAAAGAATTAAGCATTAGGGCTTAAAAGGAAAAAAAACGACAGAGCAATAATTACGTTCTAACAAAATTAATACTGTTTTAAAGGCTTATTCTTTAGCAATTTTAATTTAACAAGGAAATTCAAATAAATAATAAGTGTAGTTATATATCCAGATTAAAGTATAAGCTTCTATATTTCTGTATTAACATATCAACTCCTATATGACTAATCCATGATATATATCATAATAAATAACTTCAAGCCCTTCCAAGATGACCCTCAATGCCTGAATTGCTTATATAGTCAAATTTATCATATCAGTGAATTAATTTTAAAAGCATAGTCAAAGTAGAAATTACAACCAGCGTGTAGTAATTTAAAAAGGCTTAAATGTAACAACTTAGATCACAAACTTTGAAAAAGGCAAAAGAATATTTAAATGTTCCAAAATACAAACCTGGTCCTAAATAATGTTATAAAAATTCACATATTTGTTTTTTGACTAGATCTAGCATTAACAAGATATGATTAGATATTATGGGGGAAACAAAATGAAATACCAATGTGATTAAAATAAACCAATTCTGATTATTATGAAAAAAACCTAATAAAGAATAAACATTTAAAACACTAAACTACATCTAAACTTACTAAAATTCTTTGACATCCTTATTTATTCCTTAAATTGCCATTTAATGGTGTTGAAACACGTGTCATTTTAATCTCCTTCTATTAATTTCCTCATTTATTATACAAATTAAAATTATGCTAGTTCTATTTTTAGAAATTATTTAACATTAGCTTATAAAACATTTCATCATGTTATTTGATTTTATTTCAGAT